>PVLA01005954.1:0-61903 GCA_004027455.1 Hydrochoerus hydrochaeris
GCTGCGGGAGTGCCGGGGCTGGAGCCTGAGCTGCGGGAGTGCCGGGGCTGGAGCCTGAGCTGCGGGAGTGCCGGGGTTGGAGCCATGTACTACCACTCCTGGTTGTGATCTCCATTTCTGATGAGGCCCATAGCCGCTCTGTGCTCTAAAGGGCTGAATTCGTCATGAGAACTTCAGAACATTTGGACAGAACATCTCTAATCTCCATATGTTTATAAAACCATAAGTATTAGTTTCTAACATGGCAATTTGATTTTTAAAATGTATTTTTCAGTTGGTGTTAAGATTCCACATTTAAGTGAGATCATGTGGCATCTGTCTTTGGGTTCTTGGCTTATTCCACGTACCTTAATATCCTCGAGGTTTGTCCACATTGCAGTGAGTGAGAGCGCGCCATCTTTTCATGGCTGAGCGGAACCTCAGGGTATATGGACACACATCTTTATCTGATCATCTGCCTCCTGACTCATGGTTCATTTCCCTGTCGGGGCCCTAGGACTGTGCTCCAGCAAGCACAGGCATGCGACAGTCTCTTCCACACACTGATCTCACTTCCTTTGGATGTGAAAGCTCTTTCACAGACTGCAATACATCAAAACAACAGCCAGAATCTGACATGGAGGGAGAAAGGAGGAGATCTGTAAATTAATTTCCCAAACTCCAGACACTCGGTGTCTTCAGGGTGAGCATGACACAGCACTTTCTGTTCAATAGGTTTCTCTTTGTCGACAGGTTGGACATGGTTGGACAATCATTGTATGATGATTTAGAACACTGCTGAGCTCAGCCATCAGGTTTTTAAATCTGAGCCTCCAAAACTGAAAATCAAAAGCAGCTCCAAGGTCTCTCCCCTCTGTCATATTGGTAAGACGCTGCCACTGGTCATTCCACTGAGCACAGCACTGTACAGAAAGCTGGACATGGACCACCTGGCATAGGCCCCATGCTCAGGGGCAGGTGCAGCCTGTACGCCTGGACTTCCTCTAAGAAATCAGCATTCCTCTCATTTCATCTCTGCATATCTACGATTTGCATGGTTTGATGTCTTATCATGGTGACTCATCAGGGAAACCAGAGGCAGGATTTCAAATTGAAAGGCTGGCTACACACACTGGACAGATTAGCTGGCTTTGCAGGAAGCCCATGGCCTTGCCATGCAACCGCCTGTGAAAACCTGCATGCCCCTTCTGCTTGGAGAAATACTCTCCATATGCATAAATAAGTAAACCAGTTCAAGGCCGATCCCCCACAGTCTTGTATTATGCAACAAATCACACTATACAGACCACAGCTAAAGCCCTTCTGCTGCTGCAGAGGGGAGCCAGTGTAATGACTGTTGTTCTAGTCTATAAAGACTTCCTCTGTTCCTTTGTTCCTGTGTTCCTTTGTCTCTGGAACCTGCAAGCAAGTAATCTTGGCTCTGCAATGTTTAGATTGAAAGGCAAATGTCCTGATGACATGGATGCTATTACCTGCCTGCTCAGTAAGTTTCCCACTGGTAAGAACATGGAACACCATCTTAAAGAGACACATTTTACACACGGAAGGGAGTGAAGGGCGTGTGCAGAGAGACAGGACCAATACGCACCTTCTCCACCTCCAGGGCTTTCTGCCCAAGGATTTTCAGTAATGGCAGATCCAATATTTAGGACTGGACAGCCACACAGAAGCACCGAGAAACAGGAAATTGAACAAACCTCAAATGACTTTATAATGCCTTAAACCCTTTTGTTTTAATAAATAACAGACACTCAGTAATAGTTCAGTTCATGAACCTAATTCTTTCTGTGTCTGGTAGCAAACTGAATTGATCCTGAACCAAATCAAATTTCCCCATGAGGTCAACATTGAATCTAACCATCAAATTTGATTTGGTTTACAACCAATTCAGTTTGTAACCAAAATCATGGAAAGAATTAAGCTTGTCATCTGAGGTATCACTGTACTTATGGGTCATTTGCCGTTTTCTCTTAAAAACCAAAAGCATAAGAAACCACAGTCATTGAATTAAAAACATCATCTACTGAAGTTACAAAAGCAGAAATGTTTGAATCTTTAAAAAAAACAGGTGGCTTAGGACATCGGTCTTGACCAGACTTCAGCAAAGGGCCCAATTAGTAAATATCTTCACTGAAGCTCCTGGCCACTTTGAGTACCAAAGGCTGAAGGGTTTGGTTTGCTGTTCCCAAGTAGGAAGAACCACCCTTGGGACAAGCTATAAAACTGGGTGTTTGGGGTAAAGGGTGAGACCCAGGGCAGAGCACTTGTCCGGCAAGCACAATACCCAAGCAGGAGCTTCAGTACCCCGGACTGCAAGAGCAAAACTCTAATCACATACAAAAAATGGAATCAAATGAATCCAGTGTAACACTGGGGACTTCTGGCCGCTTGTTGGCGGGTTTGTTTTCTACTTAGACAATGGATAAGGGAGCACAACCTCTGCGCAAGATCCTGCCTCTTTATTCCGACCTTGAGATAAGAAGGGAAAGGCACAGAGGCCAGAAAGGGGGACCGGACATCATTACTGGAGCACGTTTTCCTAAGAGGTGTGAACACCTACTGCTCACAGAGGAACTGGCTGAGGTCTGGATCTCAGGGGAAAGCCAAGAAGTCCAGAAGAATGTTCCAGAGGCCCTCCTGAGAGCCCACTGCACCGTGAGTCCGCCTGCTGTGGAACCAGTGACAGCTCGGGCGAAAGCACTCATCCAGCGCCTCCCCACTGCGCGTCCTGTGGCTTCTGTGTGCAGTAGGTACTGCTGCAGGGGCTGCCACAGACTTCCCGCTGGTCCCCCGCAAGAAGGGCAGCACTGAGAGGCTTCCCGGCCACAGCTCCCTCCGGGAAAGGGATCTCCAGGCGCCACCGCTGTCCTGCCCACCCCTTCTGGCTCTCTCCGCAGCCCTCTCCGGGGAGGCCCTGGTACTTGGCGGGCACCTTCACCACCCACAGGCTCCAGTTCACTGCAGTGCTCACCACACCTGACCCAGAGAGAGAGCGAGAGAGAGAGAGAGAGGGAGAGAGGGAGAGAGGGAGAGAGGGAGAGAGGGAGAGAGAGCTCCATCTGTGTTTTTTAAATGAACGGCTTCTTTGATCGTTGGTTTGATCGCTATTTTCTATGTTCTTTTTCTAGCTGTGATTTTTCCCCCAGTCCACTTTTAGAATTTTGATTGTGCTGTGTGTGGGATCAGCGGTTTCTCTTTCCTCTTCCTCCTGCTTTCTGTCTTCCTCCTTCCCTGTGCCTTTCTCTTTCCCCTTCTTCTTTTTCCCTTTACAGTTAAGAATTTTTTACTTTGTGCTTAACTTTTCTCTCTCTCTCTCTCTTTCTGGTACTGGTATCGAACATGCGACCTCGTGCTTGCCAGGTAGGCGCTTATGCCGCTGAGCTAAATCCCGGCCCTACTGTGCTAAACTTCTGATAACCTGTGACATCACTAAGCTTTTCACTGTCTCCATTCAGCTTCCTAAATGTACGATAACACAGCAAACAGTGAACATTTTAAAACCGACTTCCCTGGGTTTACGCTCCTCTGCTCAGTGAGTGCCCTGATCTCCAAGGAGAGCTCTGCTCCACGGCAGGCAGTGTGCCTCTGCAGCAAGCACCAGCGAGCTCTCCCCCGTGGGGCCACAGAGGAAGCGCGGGGGGGCTGTGTGAGACACACTTTCTCTGTCATGAGTTTTATTTTAGGAGACCGTCAGGACCCGTCATGCTGGTATTGCAGTTTTCGAATGATACTGAAATAAGATGCAGAATTGAGAGATGACTAAAAACGCCAAGCCTCCACTGCAGTCGGCCCCTGAGGTGTAACTCTCCAGCCTTCCTCACTTCCACTCTCAGCTCTGAGCCTCCCGCTTTCAGATGGACGTTCACCCCACCAGGGGCTCTCAGGGCCCCGCGGAGAGGGAGAGGCTGGGACCAGAGCTTCGGAGCTGATCTCAGTAACTTGTGATTCCTGCTTGGTCTCACCAAGGGTCGTGGGCCAACCCTTCTCCTTCCATCCAAACTCACCTGACAGCCCTCATGCAATTCCGGATATCCTCAGAGAATTTCTCAGCACCTTCCAAACTGAGACGGCTCTACTTCGTGCATTAGAGGATCTACGTGCTTAGTTGTTCTGGCTGGGCTTCTGGACGGGAGTCACGAGTCAGGATAGCACACAGGACAGCGGAGGTGTGGCCGCCCTCCCTGCAGTGCTGCACCAAGCTTCACAGCCCCCAGAGAATCCATCCTAGGAAATTCTGAAAACCCATGAACTTGGTTCCAACACCTTTTTAAGAGGGGAAGTTCTTGATAACTTTGTGACTTTCCCCAATATTGTTCTTTCCCTCTGCTCCAGATCTAAGTTTTATAATTCACCTTTTCCTCAAGTTGCCAAATTTATCTAGACATTCTAAATTATCACCATAGGTAGTCATTGATATTTTCCTCATTTTCTAATCCTTTTTTGGGTCTTTTTGGCCTTCTAATTTTGTCTGGATATTAGATTTCTTACACTACATAAACAGCAAAGGGGCACAGTCTCCCAGTAGCAACACAGGCACTGGATGCTTCCTCAAGGGGCCCCAGGAAGAATGACAGGCCATGTGCATTGGGACCAAACAGGCTTCCAACTGGACCACACCACGCCAAAGTGCTTTCCCTTCTGTCCTCATCACAAGGCTCCAGTGTCTCAGTGTCACCGAGTGAGGGCTGAATCTTTCTTCGTGATCTGCTCTCTGTGTGAGGCTCAGAAGTGACATACTTCCTCTGAAGACAGCCAGGGGCCAGGGATATAGCTCAGCAGCACAGCGCTTGCCTGACAAGCACAAGGTCCTGAGGTGGAGACAGACAGCGGTACTGTGATCCGCACAGCTTAGAGCTTTCGGGAGACACAGCAGGACTGGTTCAGGTCAGGAGCTTCACAACCACGGGTCAGGGAAACCGCGCATCATTGCCACCTGACACATCCTTTTTCCTGCCCCTCACCGCTCTTAGCAAGGGGCAGTGGGTTAAATGACAGACACACCTCAGTTTTTTCAGGCCTCACCACAAACCGGGTGGCTTGTTGACAATAGACACTGATTTCACGCGGGTCTGGAGCTGGGCAGTCACTATCTAACTGCCAGCAGCTATGGTGTCTGGTGAGGGCTCGCAGCTCATGGATGCTTCCTCCTACTGTGTCTGCACAAAAGGACAAGATAACTCTCTGAGTCCGCTTTAGCACTCTGGTTCGTGAGAGCACCACCTTCAGACTTAATGATCTCTAAAAGGGCTCCCCCGCTAAGGTCATCCTGGTTAGGATTTCGCACACCAGTCTGGGGTGAAGCACTTGCTACGTGAGGCAACCGGGGTGCAGCTCAGAGGCAGAGCATGTGTCTAATCTGTACAGTGCCCCAGGCCTGATCCCAGCACCACACACAAAAAGAAAACAGCATTTATCTTAACTCGTTTTTAAAAAGTAATAGCTAATTCAATTCACTATAGTTTATCTGTTGATAAATATTTATGGACAGGTTACTTTGGGGGGACATAATCTCAACAAAAATAAAAACCAACAGACAGCATGTCCTCTGAAGTTTTAAAACAATGGTGTATAGAGGGATGAAGACCACAGGAGTGGGCATTACATAAGGTGATTTGAATCAGGTAAGTCCAGACTGCTCAGCTTTGGAACACAAATCTATAGCATTTAGGTGAACAGTGAAAAGCAATTGCACTATGTTCATGTGACCAACACACACGATCTACACTGACCACCTCGATGCATTTGGTCACAATGCAAGTTTGTGCATTTATATGCACAAGTTTCTCAACAGCTAAACACATAAATTCGACAATATTCATGTTCTTCTCACTGTATGTGATAGATGATCTCTTGGTTTTCTCACGTAAGTTTAAAATTCATTGAATTTATTCATAATGAATTAAATTTATAAGAGTAAAACCATTATACTAAATATTATATGGTAAGCATACTAGTTAGGTAAAACCAATAGTAATCAACTGTAACATGTTATATATATGATTAACAATAATAGTGTATTATAATTGTAAATAATTCCACTGTAATTATATATCAGTTTATAATGTTAAAAATAAGCAACAAGATATTATATAAAGTAAAATGTTATAAATAGAAAAATCTTATAAAATAATGTAATGTTGTCCATTTAGAAATAACAAACCTTAATATGAAAATAGCAAACTCCAGGAAGTCCAAATCTCTAAGTTATAATGCAGCTGTGCCTCCAGTACTTAACTGTTGGAGGAAATCTAGCTTTGTCTAGTGACAGTTTTACTACTGGGAAAACCCACAGATGTGTTTCTGAGCCATCTCAGACGCTGTTTCGTCCTCTATCAAGAGGCCTGAAGGATGTCACCCAGAAGAAGGGGTCTTCGCAAGCAAGGTGAAGGGAGCCAGCCGTGGTCAGCTGGAGACCCTGGAAGGTTACAGCTGTGCCTGCAGGGGACAAGGGGGTCTCACCCAGGGCAGCAGAGGTACAGATGGTGTGAGGCCACTGTCACGGATCTAGGGCAAGGGACAGATTTCCAGGTGTGAGATCAGAATAAGAAGGAAACAGCTCAAAGCAAACGCACCCTTTTTTCATCTAGGAAATAATGTGTTTTTTCATTAGAGCTAATAACTTGAGCGTCACCAAAGAACAAACGGACACCATCTGCATGCACACCCATTGAAGAGATTAAATCTCTCTTAACTCCACACATACAGGCATCATAAGCAGCTCTGCCACACATTAAATTTAAAACTTCTTCTACCAGAAAGACTTGCTTCCCTTCCATTTGCAAGCCCATTTCAGAACAGGGAAGAGAAACCCACATCTTCACTAACACACATCGGGACAGCACCTGATGTATTATCTCATTAACCCATACTTGATTTGTCTGTCATAGGGCTCAATCATTATAAAATGGACCTCTCAAGAAGGCCAAAAGAAGGTCTTTATATGAGTTCTTTGTAGAGGTGAATTACAATGTCTTTCCTCCCCATGGGAAGTGTTACAATTCCATTACAGAAATATTATAATTCCATAATTTTGTATGATTAGAGAGAATGGTCAGCTCCGGAAACTGAAACCTGCGTGTGTTCCTCAGACAGCTAACATCCTCCTTTTCATGAACTCAAGGACTAGGTAAAAAATTAGAGAAAAGTTAGAACCCCCAACTGCCTTTACTGCAGCCCACAAGGAGGGTCCAAGACCTAGCCTCTGGGGATACAGGCTCCTCAGCTCTCAGCCCAGATGCCCAGCAAGGACCATGTGAGCTCCCATCTTGGGACATATCATACCTGGGCGTCTGCTCACAAGTCTGCTATTTCCTGGCACCTGGATTCAAAGAATGTTTCCCCAGTGATTGCAGTACCTACTGGTGCAGGGCCAGAAGTTCTAGATCAGAGAGTGAGGTAGCCTGGGAGACAGGTTGGTGATATCTCCTAGGTAGAGAGAAACGGTATCCGTGCCCTCTCAGGACACCAACCCGACTTCTGGGGGGGGGGGGGACAGTGGGCCGGGCATGACGCCTCTGTCCCTTCCTCCACAGGGACCTTCACTGAGCCTCCTCTCCCCTCCCACGGATTGGGAGCCCCTCTCCCAATCCCTGAGCCACAGCAGCCTTCCTCACGGACTGCGTGTGAGAGAACTTTACAAGACGTAAACAAGCTTTCTCAACAAATCTGCTCAGACCCTTGCTCACTCGGCTTTCTCCTTTACTGTAATTCAGTTATTTCACAAATTAAATCTTCATCTGGTCTCAAAACATTTAGAGAAATGACCTCCAATTAAAACCTAATAGACTGGAATAAAGATAAAGTGCACAGTTAAGGACTGTCCCCCAGACAGAAATACCGCATTCTGACTCTGCTCTTAGCTCAGAAACCGACTCAGGGAGCCTCTCGCGAGAGCAAGGGCAACGCCCCCTCCACCCGGCATCCTCAGAGCACAGCCTTGCATTACCCTCAGAAACTGAAAATCCACCATTTCACAGAGGCTTTCAAAGTGTAAATCTGGAAAAACGAAAACTGTGCATTGTCAGAAACATGTAAATCTTGAAAAATTCCTTTGCCTTATTCAATAAACAGAACATTGACCCAAAAGGATCTGTCCTTGTGTTTTGGCTGAAGTTTGTTACCCCCAGCAGAGATTCATGAGAACTGAGATTCATGAACACATATTTAAAAATTGTAATTAATTATGATATGAACTTCAGGTTCCCTCTACGTCGTGCTGTAGGCCCAGCTCTTTAAATCAGAATGACAGTTGGTGCCGAGAATCCCAGTAATGAAGGCAGACATCTACTTCAGTGATTCTACAGATAATGATGAGTCCTGAGAGACTGACATGCAGTGCTTACAAAACCAGACATAAGTGAATCCCAAGACTTTTTATTTCTCAATGATGCCAGAAAGTAGCAACCGACAGGAAAGTCTCACTGTATACAGAGCCCTTAATCAGAACGTTCCCTCTGAACACAGCAATCCCAAGACACTAACTATGTTGGATTTAAAGTGTGTGTGGCTTGGTTCACCTCTGGAGAGGAGGCGGGCGTGAAAAATTATGCAACAACAAGCTGAGGAAGCAACTGATACCATATGGTCCCACTGCAGACCCGACCCTGTATCATGAGTATCAAAGATGAGAGCTGCCAAAAACAGACTTTAAGTAATAAACAGATAAACAAGAATGATGGCTAGCCAGGGGCACTCTCACAGGGGTACTATTTTGCCTGGAAACGTCAAATTACTCTATGTGTCTGTAGATATGCCTCATCACACCCCACCTCCACAAAGAGGAAGCTAAGAGATACAGAGTTCTCCACTCCAAGGCTGGAGTGATAAAAAAGGCATGTGGTTATTTTCAGAACTCCAAGCATTACACTGCATATCCAAGAGTGATGAAACCCCAACACACTGGGACTTTGCAAAATTGGAGTACAAATAATTTTCTACCAATATATTAAAAGTCAAAAGAAGTGTGAAGAATCCACATTCTCCTGCAAAGGGAAAAGGAAAGCTGGAAGAAGCAGGAAGCGAGCACATTAAGATGCTAAGGATGTGTAAGACCGACTGCTCGGTGAGCACAGAGAGTAAACACAGGAAAGGACGATCTTTGGCTATTTTCATGTTGCTAGACAACATAGGAATGAGGAAGGAGACTCTGAATCAGTTGAAATAATTTTAAAGAAAGGTCTGAGGACTCACAGGTATGCTTCCTGCTCCCCCCGTCATGCTCTCAGGACATCTTCCTCTGAAGCAGGAGCTCTCCTCAATTCCCACCCCACATCCACTGCCTTCTCAGGCAGAGCAAACATAAGCCGATATTTCTACACACACATGGAGGTAACCAGCCCATCAGTACCTGTCTTGGTTACTTTTATCTGACACCCAAAGTGAAGCAAAGAAAGGTTTTTGGAGGTTTCAGTCCACACTTAGCTGGCTCCAAGGCGGGGTGGCATGGCTCAGGGGCAGCTGTTCACGGTAGCTGCAAGCGACATGAGTGAAAAGGGCAAAAGAGAAAGCAGGCCTCCTTCTCCGCCTTGTGTCACTTGCTGGCTCCCTGCCCCCAGGCAGGTACAGCGCCCACACCGCCAATCTCAGCACCAGACAAAGAACCAATCACGAACGCTAGACTCAGCCGCCTCCATGACTGCATGAGGCTGTGGGGAGACATTTAAATAGACCACAACATTCCACCCCCCGCTCCCAAGACTCGTGTACATCCCTTGTGCAAGACACTTAGGCCGTCTCCAAGAGTTGCCAAGGTACTAACGGTTTCAGCATTGATGAAAAGTCCAAGTCCCAAGTCTCCTCTAAGATCTAAGGCAAACCCGCACCTGTGAGCCCCTGCACAAGAGAAAACAAAGTTAAACATGTTCAGTATTCAGTGGCACAAGATAAACATTTCAAAGGGTAGAAACGGGGATACAAAGGAATGGGACCAAAGGAAATCCAAAACCCCACAGGGCAAACATCAAATCCGGGAGTTCCAGGGTGAGCATCAAAGCAACCTGATCACAAGCTCTAAAGGCCTCGAGTGACTACACCACTACGGCACTTCCAGGGGTTCGAGCTCCCAGGGCCTCCCTCTTAGGCCCACTCTGCTCCGTCCTTGCAGCTTTCCTTAGATGACCCATGCTCCTGGCTTTTATAAACTTCTGAGGTCTCCACTGCACCTCTGGCTTCACACTTACAGCTTCACACTCTGCCCTCTCAGGAGCACACTGCCTGGCCTCCCAAGCCTTCTGAAATTGAGGTGAAATTGGGGTGACCTTGGAACTTGTGCATTCTTCATGTACCTAAAACCAGTGCCATGTGGATGCTTCCAAGGTCTGCTGCCAGCTGGAGCAGTGGCCAGGCTTTCCTCTCTCTTGGCTGTACGGGTCCAGTGCCTGGATTGCTAAGCACTCTCAACCTGATTGTGAGGACTAGCTTCTCTATGTCACCACCATCTTGGAACCTCACGTGGCCTCTGCCGCCATTCTGGAGCATGGTGCTCTGCAACTTTCTCCCCCAAGCAGAATCTTTCACTTTTGTAGTTTTGAGGCTACAAAGGGAGACCTGCTGCCTCTTCCTGTGATTCCCAGAAGCCCTCTCTTATATTTTTCTGTTCCTTTTCAGCAATTGAGAGCTCTGTTCTATCTTTACAGTCCACAGCTTTCTGCCCAAACTCACCATGTTTTAAATCATCCTTCTAGGCTCTTTGCTCTTGATTTGCAACATAAATCTGGCTAACAGTCCCCAACAATAGCCATGCCACCACCTCAACATTCAACTCCCTTAACAGTTCCTCTGCCCAATTAATCAGTCCACTGTCCTTATCTCGGTCTCAGGCAAAGTCTCTGAACAAGAGCAAAATGCAGACAAAATTTCTGCGAAGCCATCACACACATAGTTTGGAGTTCAACAACCAATGCAGGCCTTCTTCCCAGCAGAAACTTCCCGAGTCTGGTCTGTACCAGCAGGCTTTCTACCAGCTTTCTGATCTTCTGAGCTGTGACCATAATCTCCCGTGCAAAACAGCCTGAGGTGTTCCAGCACCACTCTTCCAGGTGACATCTCTGAAACTTCCCAAGCGCTCCTGAACCACACGGTCAGGGACAGTCAGCAACAACCCTAATCCACTGGTCCCAAATTCTGTCTTGGTTAGTTTTCTATCATTATTGAGACAAAATACCTGATGCCCAAAGTGAAGCAAGGAAAGGTTTATTTAGCTGATGGTTTTTTTTTTTTTTTTTTTTTTTTGGAGGTTTCAGTCCATACTTCGCTGGCTCCAAGGCAGGGTGGCATGGTTGAGGGGCAACCATTCATGGTGGCCACAAGCAACAACAGTGAAAGGGCAAAACAGGAGAAAAGGACACCTCTTTTCCTCCTTTATATCGTATGCTGGCTCCCTGCCCCTGGGCAGGTGCAGCACCCATACCACCAATCCCAGCACTAGACACAGAACCAATCACAAACCCTAGACTCAGCACCTCCGTGACTGTATGAGGCTTTGAGGGGACAGTTAAACAAACCACAACAGAACCCTTATTTTTGTTGCAAAATAAATCAAGCTCCTCATGGAAAATACACTGCCTCTTGAGCTAAGAGACCGCACTTGATTCCCTGTCTCTGAAAATACGATGCAAACATTGACATCATGGCTTTGTGGGGTAATTATACGTGCATTGTTTGGCATACATGGGGAACTCACTAGATCCTAGTGCCTTTCACTTTGTCCTTCACTGAACGTGTATCTCCATTTGGGGAGCAGGGGCAGGTCACCAGAAACGGAACTCAGGACCTCAGGCTTGCCAGGCAGGTGCTGCACCACTGAGCAAAATCCCCAGCCCTGTGTATCTGCCTTTGATAGAGCAAAATAGCACATTTGCTGACCCCATTGATATCCAGCAACTTCCACAGATTTATGGTTTTCTGCCATAGCTGAAAGCTGCTGAAATTGATTGTTGCCAAAGCATATATCATTTCATTTATTCTAGACAGTGCATCTCACAGTAGACACTAGATGCACTCCAGAGACAGAAAAGGGCTGAAGTGACCCTATTAGTGTGCAAATCAATAAAGATGCATTATAAGAAACCTGCTTTCTTAAGTCCATTATCCTGGTCACAGCCATGGGGCGTTTCATCCTTGTCTTGGTTTCTGGGGTCCCAAGCAGCCCCGGGCACAAACTGGGCCAAGGAGAATGTACCACAAACCCTCTGTACCTTCCCTTCTCTCCTGCACAGCAGACCCCAAACTAACCTCTGCTCAATCATGCAGTATCCACAGGTTCACCAACAGATCCAGAAGAAGCCTATGTGTTGGAGCCTCTGAAGATGATATATGTGCGGGGCTGTGGAATGGCCTGGGCATGGCTGACCTGAAAAGGAGGAGACACCTCAGGGGGCAAGAATGGCCACAGCTGAGGCCACTGGAGACTTTCTGGATAGTTTCCTTAATTAGCATCATCTGTTGCTCTGAGGAGTCCCTGAACCCCGCCCAAGAGCCTGCTCAGGTTTCCTGCATTTTCCACTCTACTCCTCACTTGTTCTGATTAAATACGGGCTGCCCAGGTTCAGTCGACCAGCTAGCAGAGTTACGAGCTCTGCGGAGGATTTTAGTTCTCCTGGGTTACTAAAGATTGTGCCGTGTACCTCATTCTTTTGAGCCTTCCCTGTGCACCCATTTGGGAGCTTGGGGGTATAGGTACAGACCCCCATACCTCTGACTGAAGCTAAAGTTCCAGATAACATCCTCCAAAGCTTCTTGTTCCATTTCTACAAATAACTCATTTTTTTCTAGTTACTTTTCTCCACCTCCTCCCCTTCTTTTTGTTAATGGCAGTACTGGGAATTGAACCCTAGATCTTCCCCATGAGTTACTCCCCCATCTTTTTACATCTGAGAAAGGGCCTTGCCAGTTAGCTAAGCTGCTCAAGTTAGACTCAAAATTGTGATCTTCCTACCTCAGTTTCTCAGAGTGCTGGGTTATAGGTGTGCACCACCATAGCTGGCCTACCTCAACTTCTGTAATAGTCCCCTGCAGTCATTATAATGCTTAGCCTCATGGCTTTATTACCGTGGTGCCAGAGACCATGTCTGATTTTGCTCCTAGAAAAGAAACTGGCAAAAAGAACGTATCTCGTGCAATCCTCAGCTTTATCCACCTGTCCTGGCACCAGTCCTTTAGTGTATGCTTTCATCACACGTGGCTGTACCTGTATCCTCCTCACAGAAAGAATATGGCCAAAATAGTGAAATACCATGTCCCAGATTAGATTATGGAATCTCACTGCTAGGGTTTGACTGTGTACAATGTTCATGTCTTAGGTAATCACTGAATGTATAAACCATAACATCCAAAAAGTTTAAATACTGATGACTACATAGTACATATTTTTGTTAATTTTTATAAGAGGAAAAATAAGTTTTATCAAGTTTAACTACTACAAGAATCAATTGGTTTATCAAGTTTAACTACTACAAGAATCAATTGGTTAAAATGACATCTGCCCAAGTAACACTGGGATAGTCAGTATGTAAACAAACACGCTGCCAAAATGATGCTGGGTAAATTTTCAAGTGGTTTTTAAAAAGTCAAGTACTTTGGATCAAAACAAGAGAAAAAATAGATTGAAGGCATCTTAGTAATCTTCAAGAGCCCACCCTTCCCAGGCTCAAAGATACAAAAAGTAAGCCTTTAATTTGAGAAGTGAAACTCAGGATCTATATTCTTTGGGATTCATTTCAGTGCACTTAGCCATAAAGGTACTCAGTGGCCTCTCCAGCCATGATCCAAGGGGAACAGACTACTGCTCAAGGTGGCAGCACACCCTACTATCATTAAAGTGGGATGGTTTTTCAAGCATGCAAAATGCAAGAATTGTGAGTCATGGAAGTTTGAATCCAGACTTCAAAGGGAGGCCTGGAAGGCTAGGAAATGTGCTCCTGAGAGGGTAATATGTGATAAGAGAATAAAGCCAAAGATGCCAGAAATGTACATTTTCACAGAGAGAAACCACAAGCAATGGGCAGATCCAGGCCAAGAGAGAAGCCAGAGAGGCTGCAACCATCAAGGTCACTGGGTCAAGGCTTTCCAAGCCATTTGGAATTCAGGTCCTACACAATATGCCTTGGGTGCAGGAGATGCAGCTACAGAATTTAATGCTCACACTGCTGGATTTCATTCTTGCTTTGGAGCTTACAGATTAGAATTTGCCTTCCATCTCAGAGAGGCCTTTGACTTCAGCAATACTGAAACTGTTAAGACCTTGGTGACTCTCAGAGATGGACTAAAGTTTATTTTCAGGAGATGGAAATGGGCATTTTACCAGCATGAAATTTTTTAAAACTTTCTCCCCAAAGTCTGTGTTCAGATGTGGGGCCTGGCTGGAAGGGACAGGTCAATGGGGGGATGACCTGAAAGGATATATTCTGTTCCCCAATCCCTCTTCTCTCTTTGCCATTCTGATATATCATTTCTGGGTTGGAATTAGAAAGCTGTAGACCAAACCATTAGCCAAAATAAACTCCTTTAAACTTCAGGCATTTGGTATTTCCAAGGAAACAATGTTGAAAACTGGAACCATTAAAAAGTACTTAGGTCATGAGGGTACAGCCTTCATCCATTGTCTTGGGACACGGGATGGTTTACATAGCAATGGAGTGAGTTCCTGATAAAAGGACAAACTTGGTCCCTTCTTTTCCCCCCTTTCTCTCCCCCTTCTGCCAAGCACACTTTTTTGTGCTTCTGTCTTCCATCTTCTGCCATGGGTTGATTCAGTAAGAAGGGCCTCTTGCCACACCAGGTCCCTTGACAATATCCCTCCATCCCTCCATCCTTCAGAACTGTGAGAAATAAATCTCTGTTCTGTGTAAATTACCCCATCTCTGATGAAGTAACATAAAACAGTCTAAGATGCTTTCTTATCTCCCTCCCTCTCTGTGACAAAACCAGATATTCCCTTGGGGAGGCCCACATGGCAGGACACAGGGAAGTCAGGAAAGTCCTGCTAGGAACTATAGCTCTTAGTTCAGTAGCCCAGGACTGAATCTTGGCAACAGCCCTGTGAGAGATCCCGCAAATAACTTCTCCCATGCAGTTCAGGAGACAACCACAGGGTCAGACTGGGATCCAAGCCACAAAGTCCCCAAAGGGCAGGAGCCAATCAAGCCAAGTAAACCCTTCTGACTGGGTGCTGTAAATGTACTTTCTTTTGGAAAACTATCTCATTTCAGAGTTCAGTTTGATTCCATAGAAAATTAGGGATTCCATTTTGGCTTGGTATGGTCTGCCAGGACATGGTGCAGCTGCCTACATACCGTGTCTACAAGAAAACAAGTGCATAGCTCTAATTAGACTGAGAAATACACACTGACATCAAAGCAACAGGGAAAACATTGTAAAATTAGTGTCCCACCAAAATTAATCTAATGGCAAATCCTGCCAAGGCCTGTTTCAGTAGAGAGCTAGTAGATATTAAAATTAGGCTGGAAAGATGGAAACAATTTTACCATGAGGGTAAGAGCTTCCAGAGAGATAATGGAGCATGACAAAGTTAGGTATGTCCAGATGAAACAAAATGCAGTCAAGAACAACTGCTGGGGCCAATCCTTGAGCCAGTAACTGGCAAAGAAGTGCAGGGTCCTTGCCCTGGACAACTTCCTACCCAGTCTAACACAGCACAAAGCCTACAGACCATCAGGGGACACTGATACCTGGTTAGTGTCTAGAACAGGTCTGCACAAGGTTTCATGGTGAAACTGGGTAAGGACCCAGCCCAGGCCAGGCCATGAGAAAGTGCTCATTGTGTGTGAGTTTTAGAGCTGACAGCAGGGATGGGCTGGAGGGTCTGTAGGGGAACGGAGAGATGGTGACAGTGGAGGTACAGAGTGGACCCATTTGGAAAATGCCCTGGGTCAATCAAGTTGGGTCTCCACTGTGCTATGTCTGCTCACACATGTCTTTGAAGTAGCTCATTCATTGAGGCAGCTCTGAAGGATGCTGTCCCTCCTCAATTCATATGAAGACCTGTCAAAATCATTCCTTCCCCACTTCAGGTACCAGGACACCCCACCAGGAAGGGGCAGTAATGGCCTCTCTGCCAGGCTCCACAGTCATGGGACTTCCTGTGTTACTGTCTTCCTGGAAGCTTAGGGATCAAATTAGAGTAAAAAATGTATGCAGATAAAATTGGTTAGCCAGTACGCTTGCTGATAAAACACATGTGGAAAGTAAAGGCAGTCCATCAAAGATAATTCCAAATTACTGTCACTTGGTTCATTTGTTTTTATTAATCTTCTTTGGGATCAACACATAATATTTATACGATATTCTGATTTAAATCCAAAATATCTCCCAAAGGCTACGTGTTGGGGTTTGGCCAACTACTACTGTGGCACTACTGAGCGGAGGTGCAGCCTTTAAAGAGATGGGGTCTGGAGAACATGAGGTCATGAGAGCCAGGCCCCGGAGGAGGACACCAGGGCTCGGCCCCTTCCTCCCTCGCACCTCACTTCCTGGCTGTTTAGGAGGTGGAGCCACGTTGCTCTACCCTGTTCTTCCTCACCATAGCCCAGAAGCCACAGAACAAAATGACCATGGACTGAGTCCTCTGAAACTGTGAACCAAAACAAACCTTTCCTTCTTTAAGAGAAATTTCTCAGGTATTTACAGTGATGGAAAGCTAACCTGTACATATCTGTGATGCTGCTTTGTTTGGATCAGTTATTTTAGTAAAAAAAAAAAAAAATGTTAACAAGAGGAAAACCCAGAAGAAAAAGTTTATTGAAGTGACTTGTGACACTCAGTTAATTTATGAGAGAAGAGATATTTCCTGGTTAGGTACACAAGACCTAAGAAGAATGCAGAAACCAAGTGGACAGCTTAGGGTGAAACAGTTTAGATTAACAAGCACACATTCAAACCTCAAAAGATGCTAAAGTTATAGTTTTCCAATTTATTTCTTTCTTTTTCATGCTGGAGATTGAACTTAGGACCTCACACATGCTAGGAAACTCTCTATCACTGAGTTACAGTGCCTTTCCCAAAGTTATAGTATGTTTAACTCAAGAGTACTGTGAATGACATACATGACACCTTCCTTTCATGCCAGCAGCTTTAGCCTATCCAACACTTCCAGCTGGCAGGGGTAAAGGAAGGCTCAGTAAATACACCCCTAAAGTCCTGTTTGAACATTCCATATTGGGAGAATTTCAGGGGGTCTGAAGTGTCACATATCAGACCATCTTAGAGAGAAGGTAAAAGCCCACTCCTCACAGAAATAGGGTCAAAATCATGAGAACATTTATTCAAAACAATTTTCGATAAAGAAAGGGGAATTGACTTCACATGGTCACTTTTTTTATCTCATGTAAATTCCTTTTCAGTACTCAAACCTTAATTGCTTTCTTTATTCAAATGCGTTTCTTAAGATTTCTAAATTGTAACTTTACAGACGAAAAAAGAAAACCAGTATTTTAATACTTTCCTTGATAACTCCAATTCATTTTCATTTCCCTGTCTCCTTCCAAGGATGAATCTATTTTTAGACAGTATCATGAAAGGGAAGGTTGCAGCTGATTAGACAGTCAAGAAACAAAAGGTGAATGACTGCAAATCATTGGCAAAATTAACTGTCACTAGAAAATTTTAAAAGTGTTCCTTCAGTGTTCAGAGCTCGCATTTCCCTTCTGTGTTACGCTGATGCAATAATCACAGGACAGTCTGGGGGAAGAGGGAAGACGCTCTGCAACAGGTGCATGTTTCTCCTCTCCAGCAAGCCCAGCCCCACCTGCACCTCAGTCTCCTCAGACACCCTCAGGTGACCCCACAGCAGTCAGCTCTGCCTCAGGGTAGCAAAGGTCCAGGCGGCAACTCTGCCCAGCTCTGTCTCGTAGCAAAATTTCAAGTCCTTGCATTCTCTGCGTTGCTCCTGCCAAGGCAAGTGCCCCCTCTTCCTGGCCAGCCCTGCTCCACCACCGAGCTGCAGGACACCTCAGTGTGAAGACACAGGCGGGGGGCCAATGTAAGGTCAAAGCGACAAAGGAAGGCAAAGACAAGGGAAGGAGAACCATGGGAACAGAGTGAGGACTGCAGAAGGGAAAGAGAAGGCAGTGTCTGTGAGGAAAACCTTCCTGAGAAGACTGGACACACGGGTGGCTAAATAAGTGTAATGCGCTCCACTATCAGGTTCCGTGGCAGCTTGAACCACCAATGCATCCATCACAGGAGGGGCTCCCAGAGGTAAATGTGAGGACAGTCTCCCGACAGGCCCTGATACTTATTTTAAAACAGGCATTGAGAATGCACTTTTGCCTCCTTAAGTCTACAAATGGCTGACACAAGGACATCCAGCGCTTCCTGGAGGGCTGTGTGTGTTCCTAAACACCGTATCTAACTTAAGTTGAGCTCGAAAGTAGATCTGGTCCTTTTGACATCCATACAACATCTGCCTCTTTTATAGAACTGGAGCCACTGGATTCTGCCTTCCCCTGCAGTGGTCCCTGTTCCCTCACTGCTGACTTTAAGGTGCTGGGCAGTGGTGGCCTGGCTGTCTGGTCGTCTGCCTGTTTTCTCTTATTCAGTGAAAGACTCCCAGTGTGTGTGGATCAGGCAAGCCCCGCAGACCAGCTCCCACATCTTATCCTCAGCGCAGCAAGGATTCTGTGCTTGGCCAAACACCAGTGGGGTGGGGGACAAGCCTTCCCACTCAGGACACCAGAACTGAGTATGAATCCTTGAGCAAATAGCTCTTACTTACTTAGGGCTGGGGATCTAGCTCAGCGGCATAAGCACCTGCCTGGCAAGGGGGAGGTTATCAGCTCAACCCCGGTACTACAAATAAATAAAGTAACTCTTATTTACACCATGCTCAGTGGCTTCCATTTAACACGCAAGATCCCTAATGACCCTGTTGGAGCCGTTCAAGCTGAATATACATACGTGCAGGGCTGTGGCGTGGCCGGGCGTGGCTGACCTGAAAACGAGGCGACACCTCAGGGGGCAAGACTGGCCGCAGCTGAGGCCACCTGGAGACTTTCTGGATAGTTCCCTTAATTAGCATCATCCGTTGCTCTGAGGCGTCCCTGAACCCCGCCCAAGAGCCTGCTCAGGTTTCCTGCATTTTCCACTCAATTTGTTGCTTGTACTGATTAAATATGGGCCGCCCAGGGCCAGTCGGTCGGCCAGCAGTTACGAGCTCTGCAGAGGATTTCAGTCCTCCTGGAGCCCTAGGATCACGCCGCTTGTCTCATTCCTTTGGGCCTTCACAGTGTACCCGTTTGGGGGATTGGGGATCTGGGCACAGACCCCAACCCAACCTAATATAAATTGTACCCATAATCCTTAACTTGAAATTGTTTGTGGTCATTTCTACCCCCAAATGCCAAGATATCAGATGCTTTGGCAGAATAATAATCTTTAGTCATGGCAAAGCAGCTCTGAGAGGAAAATTCCATATTTAACTGACATGTACTCAACTGTGGCACCATTTCCAGAAACTTATTCTAGCAGTCGGAATGGATTCAGGACAAGAACAGAACCCCAGATGACTACATTTCCTGTTGTCTTCTTGTCTGCACTGTTGAATCCCCTCCAAACTACTCGGTGAGGAGGACACATGTGTGCACAGGCACCTCCTGAACCCTTTTTACTAGGGATGTGCCCAGCCTTGACAGCCAGCAGCTTTACCAGGGGGACCAAGACCGAATAGCGGTTTGTGACTCTGGGCCTCTCAAAGCTACACTCACAAGATACAGGCAGAGCTTCTAGCAGCCTGTGTGGACACTGCTCTGTGCCTGGCACTGTTCAGATGGCACGATGTGTGGGTGCCAGAGGTGGCGACGCTCCTGCCCTCCAACCTACACCCCTAGTAAGGGTCGCCCCACTTCAGTTCCACAAAGCTGCTCAGTTTCTTAGTCTGCTTCACTCCTTCCACTCCATTCCTGGAAGCCAGTTTTAAATCACATCTATGCAGACTGAGGACTGAGAGAGAAACACAGATTAATGCCCCAGAAGACAGTGAACTCTGTGGATCAGAGAGATCAGAAAGCAGTGGTTGCCAACCACATGGCGGTGTCCTTTTCAGCCCACCACACGGTTTAGAGGTACTGTAATGCATGCTGCTTTTTGTGACATGGGGTCACATGATCCCTGAAGATCTCACTCTAAGATGGAACAGGGTGCAGAGTTAACACCAGTGGCTCCTCCTGGGAGGCACAGTCATGCTGCCTTCTCCAGATGCCCCTCTTAACCACAGGTGCACCTGGCATCTCGCCTTGTCACCCCTGCACCCCTAGAGATGGGCAGAGCAGGTGAATGGGGCTGCATCTCAGACACCTGTACTTTTGGGCCAGATGGTGATAGACTTGGGCCCTGGCTTCTAGTCCTACTTCAGCGGACTCTCCACAGGCATTTCTTAGGCTCCTAATTATAAAGTGTCACCATAGTCCCAAACTCAGAGTCTGCTGTGGTCCAGTGTTGATGTCACCCCAATCTTCATAGGTTAGAACCTAATTCTTAGTAGGACTGTGGTAAGAGGTAGGGTCTTTCGGAGGCCTCTCCCCTCGTGAATGCAATGACTGCCCTTCCTACCAAGGTGCGTGGAGCTGCTTTGCCTTCCCTGCCATGAAAGGACACTTGGCAGGCCCTGGGCCAAGGCAGAGAGCAGGTCCTCACCAGAGACCGAATCTGCCAGCTTCCTGACCACAGACTCCAGGACTGTAAGCGATACATGTCTGCTACCTATTCCATCCCTAATCTGAGATATTTTGTCATAATACTTTGAACTGATCTGAGACAATTATGAAACTAGGACATAGATCATGAACTAGAATTCAACTGCCAAGTAGCTCCACAAACAGATGCCACATGCTGCTCCATGGCACCTGTTGATCAAAGCCCAGCTTCGAACTGGGTCCTGAGAAGGAAGTGTGGGGAAGCAGCTACAGCCTCCCAGGCCAGCAGTGAGGCAGTAACATGCACAAAGCAGAAGCCTTCTCTAACTCAGCAGACCTTGCAAATACAGGACAAAGACAAGGTAATAAATACATGGCTCACAGTCCCAGAGGCTGGCAACGCAAGACCAAGGAGTTACGCGCACTGTGAGGGAGAATCTGCCCAGGCCCTCCCCCGGTGCCTGGTGGTTTGCAGGCTATCTTTGGATTCCCTGTCTCTTGGATGCTTCTCCCCAAGATCTTCACCCATGCTCATCTGGTGTCCTCCCAATGTGCACATCTGGGTCTGGACTGCCCTCCTTCATAAGGACACTGGTCACACTGAGTGGAAGCCCACTCAACCCCAGTATGACCTCATCTTAATTAATTTACATCTGTTACAACCTTATTTCCAGATAAAGTTACATTCTAAGATACAGAAGAATTTGATTTCAACATATGAACTGGGGTTGGGAAGGCAGAACCCAAACTATAAAAGGTTCCATCCACAGGATTCACAGATGCAGTCTGCAGCCTTCCAGGAACTGGGGAAGGCCGGTCTTTCGGTCCTTTGCACAGCTGGGGCCAGTGTTGCTGGAAACCTAGAGCACATTACACAAGCCACCTGTGTAACACCTTCCCTGCATTTCCTCTTGAACCAGGAACAAAACGCAATCACATCCCGTGGTCTATAAAGTCCTTGTGGGTTCTGACACATATGAATTTTCATCAAGGTTCCCTCCCCTCTCCTCCCTTCCCCAAACCCCATAAGGAAATCTTTATGGTATGATCACAGCCACATGCTTAGTTTCTTCCTGGAACCATCCACACAATACCATGCATGTTTGCTTATTGATTGTCTTACCCCACAAGAGCTGAAGTCTCATAAATACTCTGACCTTTTATGTTCTATTCACTACTGTGTTTCCATTACCTAATTCACCATCTGACATATGGTGAGGGCTTAATAATACCTACTGGACTAAAAGACACTCTTAGGATGTGAGTCACCCTTGACTTTTCTCCTTCTTAATGTCTACATGCATTCATGTCTTGGCAGTTACATTTCTCAAATCCACAACACTGCTCAGAGGTAGAGCCTAGAAATTTTACAACTTCTACTATGTCTCCTGCCACCCTCTACTCTCATCCTCAGCACTACTACTGGAGAGATTTCTCCAAAAGGTGTATATGCCTGTCATCCTCAAGCCCCTGTCAGAGTGACTCAGCCCCTACCGCAAAGCCTTGGATTCCTTGCCCCATTCCCACTGCCACTGAGCACTCTGGTCAGAGAAAACCACTCTGGTCTGACTCTGCCTCTGTGCAAGCATGAGAGGGAACAGAGTCTACAGACACCTAGACAGGAAGTTCTAATCCAACTGTCTTACCTTCAAGAAAAAGAGCTCCTTTATGCAAAGAAAGATGTACTTTCCAGAGGCGTGTGATACTGCTGGTGTTGTGAAGAATGGGTTGCAACAAACCCAGATGAAGTGGAAAGGTTCAAGGTACAAAGAAAATAAGCTACTCATACAACTGAAGGATGGCTGCTGACAAAGGTCTACTGTTCTATTATTACACATACTCCAGTGTTCTTAGGCTACTGAAATCAAACAAAACATGACAGAATAAAAGCAAACCTAAAAAAACAATGAAAATGATACAGGAATTCAAAACAAGATAGTAAGAAATTAACAATGGTTACCAACTTCCTTTTTTAGATGTTTCCTCCCTTATCACTTTTATAACATCTATTGTACATTTTGGATCCCACTAACTCTGTCAGTTTTTACACTAGGAAATAACACGATGTTCACCCATATGAGCCTGACCTATTTCACCCATGAGCATGATCTCAAGTTGCATCCATTTACCTTCAAGAGCCTCGAGATTATCTTTGTCTATAGCTGAGTAGCTTTCCATTATAGGAAAATACTGTATCTCTCTTATCTATTCTGCAGTTGATAGGTAAGCTACTCCTGATTCTTTCTAGTTTCCCGTTGCACGTAACATTGTTTTCTCTCCTTTGATTTTCAGTCTGTGAATTTCCTTCTGAGCTAAATGCATTTCTTGTATACATCACATAGATGGATCTCACTTCTTGATCTGTTCTCTCTGTGATTCTTTTGGTTGGTGAATTGAGGTCATCTACATCTACAATCAGCATGGATTGGCTCATCTCTGCAAAGCTGTCCTCCTGCTGTTGGCCCCCAACTTTTGCCCTTCAATCACCTGTCCTGTGTGGCATCCCCCTCTGCTGCTATTGCTGGAACTGTGGTCATCTTTATCTCACTAGAATATCTTTCAGTGCTCTTTGTTGGGTTGGTTTTGTGGTCATGAATTCCTTTAGTTGCTCTTTATCATGGAAGTATCTTAATTTTCCATTAATTTTCAAAGATAGTTTTGCAGGGTACATCAATCTGGGATGGAAGTGGTTTTCTTTCAGGATTTGAAACACTTCACTCCAAACTTCTTGACTTGATGGTTTGTGTTGACAAGTCTGCTGTGATTCTGATTGGTTTTCCTTTATAGGTGATCTGTTTCTTTTCTCTAACAGCTTTTAATATTCTGTTCTGGTGCTGAATTTCTGGGATCTTGATGATTATATGTCTGGGTGTAGATTTACTTTGGTTCTGGCTATGTGGAGTTTTCTATGCCTCACTTACCTGTATGTCAGCCCCTTTTCCCATGCCTGGGAAGTTCTCTGCTATTACTTCTGTAAATTGTCTCTTCATGTCAATTGTGTTGACTCCTGCCTTTTTGCTGACACCTATCACTCTGAAATTATTTTTCTTTGTGTCATCTTGCAGCCATTGAATTGTTATCTCCTGGTTCCTCATTATTTTTAAGAGATCTCTCCTTTCACAATAACTAGCTGTGATCCTGTCTTAAAATTGTGAAAGTGTATCTTCAGTCTCTTTCAAGTGATTTTGCCAGCTTTCAAAGTTTTTAATTTCCTGGATATCTCTTTGAGTCAGTTTCATGCATTCCAATTCTTTTCAATATTGTTCATTCAAGGTGTCTCTCATTCTCCTTTGCTCCTCTTTTTTTTTTTTTAATCTATGTCTTTTTTAGATATGTTCAGCAACCCTTTTATTATGTTTGCCACTTCTTTGACCTGGGATATTATTTCTGATCTTACTTCTTTTACAACTTCATGAAATAGTTTCTTTACTTTAGTTGCCATCATCGCTGAAATTTCAGGTGTGTGATTTCCATTTTCTTCCATGTCTGTGTCTCCTGGACTCGTTCTGTTTGGGCTGGAGACCAGAGATTGCCTTTTGGTCCTTCATCTTGACATTTTCCTGAGTTCCGCTGAATGAGGGGATTGCAGGGTCCCAGGTGCTTCCCACACTGGCTACCCATCCACAGTGTAGGGGGATGGGCCAGGCACCTGGGATTCCCTGTTACCAGGGATGCAGTAGGGCATGAGTTTGATTTCTCCAGACCTATAAGGCTACACCAAGGCTTCTCCAATGGTCATGTGTGCATGGTAGTGGGGCTGCTTCTTTTCTCAGCCTGTGTGGCTACACTGGAACTTCCCCAGTGGTGGCAGGTACACAGGGATGTTTTTGTCTGGTTCTCCTGGCCAACAGTGGCTGCCTGCAGGAAGCAAGCATCTCCAGTGACAGCCTGCAGGTGCATGGGGCAGTCTGGATGTTTGTCATTGCCCGTGCTGGTTACCTGAGGGAAGCAAGCCCAAAGTCTCATAATTCTTAAGAAAAAATTAAAAATGATGGGTTCCAGGAAGCCCTTTCATCTTCAGCAATCTAAAGGAAATTAGGGAAGTTCTGAGAGCAAAAGTTCTCCCAGGAAAATTTATCAGTTTTGCTCTTGCCCCCATTTACTTCCTTGCATATTTAGAATAAAATGTTTTTTCTATCTAAGCTTAAAAATGGGGCAGGTAAGAAATATACAACCTTCCTAGGTCTGGAGTGAATAAGAGAGAAAATGGTATGGAAGCAATATAAGAAATAATAGCCATTTATCTGTGATGAGAACATTCAACTACTGTGAAAGGTATAATGCATTATTTCTGTTTGCACCCTATGGTGCAGCGAAAAGCCAGAGCTCAGTCTTCTTACCTACCTGTAATACTGTACCTGTTAGTTAACTATCACCCTTCTCCTTCCCTTCTCTCCTCGCAGTCCTGGCAATTGCTATTCTACGAAATCAACTTTTCCTATCCTCCTTAGATAGTACATGTGTACCCATGTCGATAACAACTCAAGTCATAATAGCTAAATGTTCAAAACAGCCCATATGCCCATCCAGAGATGAATCCAAAAAGAAAATGTATGTCATACTACTTTGCCATAGGAACCAAAGAAAACCTTGAGCCATTCATATGTCAGGGATACACCCTCAGACCATAATGTTGAGGGAAACAAGTCAGACACCCAAGCTTAAACACTACATAATTTTTCTTATATGAAAAACTAATATATACATATATGGAGATGGGGGAAAGGAGATTAAAAAAACATGATAAACACAGCTTTTACAAATGGGAAGAGGACCAACAGGTGGAAGGAGGAAGGAGGAGGAAAAGTGATACAAATAAAGGGAGAAAAAGAATTAAGATGTACTGCAAGCATGTAGCAGCCTGCCACAATAATTGCAATCATTATTTGCTGCAAATGTACTAATAAAAAAGGATTAACCTTTCAAAATTTTGCACAATGGTGTAGTCAGGTCGTATTTGTCTTTCTGCTCCTGGTTTATTTCACTTAACATCAGGTCCACCAGCTTCATGTTGTCACAAATGATTGCAATTCATCCTTTCTGTGCCGAATACTACTCTATTGTACATATATACCATATTTTCTTATTTGTTCATCCACTGATGGACATTCAGGCTAATTGAAGCTGATTCTATATCCTGACTACTACAAATGTTCTCATCACAAACGTTTAAGGTCACAGATACACTAGTTACCATTATTTGATAATTACACAATGTATACATGAATATACCACCTAATTATACTTCATGAATACATATAATTATTATAAATCCATCAAAAAGAAATGAAATGAGCAACATTTTTCAAACATAATACATGTAATCAAAATATAGATGCAAAAATTGCAATGAACCTTAGGCAGAATAAACACAAAGACCAAAACACATTTAGGTGTTATCAGAAAAGTTCTACACAGCAAAAGATCTCCTCCAGAAATTACCAGCCTTTCTGTAATGAAGTTTACATCCCACAGTTCTCCAGGCTTTAATCAGACATGACTACTTGACATCTGTCTAAGTTACTTTCTTGTCACTTGGACAGAAATACTCAACACCCACAGCTTACAGGAGAACAGCTATGTTTTGGGTCATGGCTTCTGTTCATGATCAGCTGGCTGAAGATAGGGAGGGGAGGAGTCAGGGACAGGAATATCCACCCTTCCAGGTCACATCTCCAATGGCCACCTCCAGCCAGGCCCTATGACTTTACAGCACAGTGAGCCTCTGACCTCCACAACGGACAAGTCCATTGAGGAATGTGGCACATGTATGATCCAGTCACTTTCCACACACAAGAATCTGGGGGAACATTTTAGATCTAAACCATAACAACATCACCTCTTAAAGCTTCAGCAACAAGTGGAATGAAGCAGAAATGTTTTCCCCTACAACCCTGGTTAGCTGCACAACATTCTACAGGTCTTAAATTTTTAGGTTGCATATCATGTAATGAAGCACATTCTGGTGATGTTTTGCCTGTCCCCATTATTTATCTGGGTGCACCATTAATTTACAGGTAACAGACATTTTAGTCCCATGATGCTGATTCACTACATGTCTTAGATTTCTGCAGACAAATTTATAGTGGTACTTTTGAAACAAAACAGGCCAGACAGAAAGACCTATGTATTACATGATTTTAAAGGTATGATATTCTGGAAAAGGTGAAACCATGGAAAGAGTAAAAGGATCAATAGTTGTCACAGGATAAGAGAGGAAGAGATGAACAGGAGGGGCACAGAGGGTTTGTAGGGCAGGGGAACCATACCATATACTATGATGGTGGACACTTGTCCTTTTATATTTGTGAAACACACAGAAGTCATAACATCATGAAAGTATTCCAGTGTAAACAGTGGGCCTCCAGGCCGATGACGTGTAAAGGCAGGTTCACTGGTCACAACAGAAACACCACATTAATGCAAAGATGCTAATCAAAGGGGAAAGTGTGTATATGCACATCATGCGTACAGAGAAGAAAGGTAGAAATTCTCTGTACTTTCTGCTCCAATTTTAAAACTCATAAAATGAGATCTATTAGTTCAATAAATTGTTAATGAAAGGCAATCCCAACACTAGACTCATGCTGCGTCCTTTCCATCTCAAATGCTTAGCCAGAGCAGCAGCTCTACCGCTACACACAGCTGTTGTGCCCCCGATGAACTGGGCTCCAGGCCCAGTGTGGCACCAAGGGGAGGGGTCACACTAAGAATCTCCATTCTGAGATCTGCCTCAGTTAACTTGACATAAATAAGAGCAACACATTCTAACGCATTCTCCACTAGAATCTCATAAAGATTAGATGAGGTTGACAGCACAGAATCAGTTCTGGAGCATTATTTTTCTTCTCTCCTTTCCTAAAAGATAGTTTAAAGTGAATAGTTAAAGGACAAAGTCCTGAGCTAACCTGCAGGCAGTCGGTGCCACCCTGAGATAATCCATGGAGGATTTCTATGGGGAGCTCTGCACCCTTAGGTATGTCATGAAGATGCAGACGCAGGATAATAGGAAAGCTTTCTGTAAATGAATATCCTCTCAACCCCATCTGGCCCATGCCTTGGTAAGTAAAATTGCTGTAAAGAACTGAAGATCAACAAAACAAAATCAATCTATGACAAGATGGATTGAAATGCAATTCCATTTTCATTTAACAAGAAGAAGGTCTACAACTGAATCTTCACGATTAATGATGTCAATAAAAAGCCATGATAGAGAGGGAATATGAGGAAATAGTCATTGGCTTTCCTCATGTATTGATTGTCAATTGCTATTTGGGGGGAAACAGAATCTTATGAGACACTAGCTTTATGGTCAAAACCCAATAAAAATCAGCTCATCTCTAAAAAGTGCTTGTTCCTACAATATACTCTTCACCCGATTATTCACTCCCTTTCTTTCTTTTTCGTTTATTTGTTACTCATAGCTGATCCGATCCCAATACCCACTTACAGTCAGTCCTTGACTTGTGAATTGTTTTCTGTTGTGGTGAGGTCCAAGCTTCACTTTCAATGATTTACATTCTTAAACTGTGTCATTTGGCCTCACAGACACAGTGGGTGCAAGAGAAAAGCACTGTGAGCGGCCCTCTAACATTCTGACTTCCCAGCAGAGCACAGAGCTAAGAAATCCTCAGCCTTCAACAGCAGTATGGAGGGCTGCACCTCTGCAGTCCTGGGGGACCTCCCACCGCATCCCCGAGATCCTCCCTGTTGGGGGCTGGACAGCGCTCTGCAGCACCGAGCTCTGCTCTAGGCATCTGATGCATCCGTGAATCTGCTTCTCCAGACCAGGACACCATAGTTCAAGCCATCTCAGCCTCACACAGCCCAGTGTCTGACAGTAATGCATATGTTGTAAACAAACAAAGAGAGGCAGAGTCACCCACAAAGAACACAGGAATTATATATTAAATGTGTGTTTATTTTTTTAACAAGCCCCTTCATGCCCCTATGTTACTCTAAGCTGAAGAAGATTAGTATGTATTTTCTTTTCCTCATGAAACTAGACACAGGATTGACCTAGAACAACTTTAGCTCTGCTGAAAACTGACTATAACATGTCATTCTTGAAATGAACGAAGCTGCTATGGTTCAGCTTATCTACTGTTTCCAAACAGCTTCTTCACTTCACAATAGGTCAGCATGCTGACCAGCCCACTCTTTCCCCATCACAGAGAAAGAGTCTGGGAAGTAACACTGGAGCTAAATGGCATTTCAGGGCATTCAGGTTAACTTCTTTTTAAATAAGTGGTTTAACTGAAACTTTCATGCTCCAATCTCTTTTAAAAATCCAGCGCTGATGACTTGCTGTATCTGCTTTGGATGCTTATGCATCGGAAGCTCCCAGATTATTCTCTGGTGCTGAAGGGCTTACAATGCCTCGGGCCATCTGAGTTAAAGTCACTCCTTGCCATTTGTTGGAAGGCCCTGTGGTTGTGATTTTTAAAAGCCTAATATCACCTGTGCGTCACTGCATCTGGTAACTTTCCCATATTTGGTTGGAACCAAGCACTGAACACTTACAACTTAAAGGAGATGGCTTTTCTGCCACAGTTTCAGGGGTCCCAGTCCCATCAACTGGCTCCATGGCAGGAGCCTCACGGAAGAAGGACACAGAGAGGCAAAACTGCTCAGGGTGTGGTGACCAGGAAGTAGAGCAGGGTAACAGCCCCACACAGGAAGGGGCCAGGCATCGGCAAGGGACCCAGAGCCATGCCTCCATGACCCGCTCGCAGTGTGCCTTACTAAGCCCCTTGATGCTTCAAGGCCAATCGGCTGAGCATAATCATCAGAGTCACCGTGCGGCTGTTCACTGTGACTTTTTAAAATTTAAATAGGGAAAGAAGGGTTGGCTTGAGAGTTTGGGGATTTGTACTAATCTCGTGATATAGCTGCACATTTCTCAACAGCACTGGTGCTCACACGCCTCAAAGGCCAGCATCTGTTCCAAGCCAAGCTAAGGACAAGGCCCAAACCTCCACTGTGCCTTCAAGGCCCGGGCCATTGAGTCTGCAGCACTTCCCAGTGTACTGCCCACTCCACGTCCAGTCACTCCGTAGCACTGCTGCCCTTGTCTACCAGTCCTATCACACGTACTGACCTCCTGCTTCCCTCCTGCTGGGGAATTTTGCACACTGTGACACCCAGCACACTCCACTGTGCGAGTCAGGTTCCAGACTGAGACGACCTCATGGAAGTGTTATTCTCCTCCCATAACCTCCCCCGGGAAGTTGCCTGGCTTGGTCCTCATCACCTGTGGATGCCCACTCTCCCACAGCACCCTCCCCTGCCCCTGGTGACTTCCACCTGGACTCTCCCAGCATTCCCGTAACTGTGGTACTGCTCACGAACAGGATCTAAAAGTTTCAGGAGTTCAAGAAAAGCCAAAGTATGCAAATGCAAGAAACATGTGCTAAGTTTGTAAAGTACACAGATAGTTTTCCTCTTAGTGCTAGACATAAATTAATGGCAGACATATATTGGTGTCAGACATAAGAGTGCTGAGTAAAATGTTGCAGAACAGATGTAAGCAAATACAACTCCAAAATAAACAAATACATTAAGAAATGAGTACTCTCTCTGGAGTCATCTGAATAATTACTTCTCAAGAAAAACAATGATCCTTACATAAGCCATCTGCAGCCCACAGGTCATATGAAGTTTTGCTCTTCTATTCATTTCACCTCTTCATACCATAATGTGAATGGCATGCAGGTAGTGAGCTTTTTGTTGTTGTTGGTTTTGGGGTGCTCAACCCATGGACTTGCACATGCCAAGCATGTGCTCTGCAACTGAGATAGACATCCCCACCCGTGAGATGGCTGTTTTTAACAGAGTCACTCATAAATATCTTTTTGCCCTACATGGAACTCTCATAGCATCAAACGGAAAGAAAGAGAACTTTTAAAGTCTGGCAGTGAAAAAAAATGATTGTGCTACTAATTTTGGAGAGGATATTTCCATCCGCACAGCACTGAAAAGAAGACACACAAGTTAGCATTTTGGCAGTTTCCTGCTTGTTCTCACACATCCCCCAAACTCACGTGTGAAATATAGCAGTGAGGGCAGGAAAGGCCACAGCACTAGTGACAGCCCTTGCTGGGGAGCCTGGGAACCTGGTGCTTCTCACAGAGCAATGCACCATGGCATGGAGGTCCCAGGCCCACTTGCAACCCTGGCTCGGGAGCAAAGCACCTGCCATGGGAATGAAATCTTCCTCACTAAAATAATTCTGAAGTTTAAACTGCGTTTAAGCCAGTGGAAATACTCTATTCAGGGAAGGCATACATTTGATTCTATATTTTTCCAGATATAAAATGTTGCAGTGGATTTACCCTCAGAGTTCAAACAGAAGACAAAAGTAGAAGCTGGGAAATCTTCAATCCTTTTCTAAGAAACACTAAAAAGCACATCTCTTGGATTTTGAATAAAATAACTAAAAATAAAAAACTGTCACTGACACTCATTCCTAATAACAAGGTCACAGAAAATCAACTGCCCACAATCCTATCTCAAAAACGTATGTGCTATAAACACCTGTGAGGAGGAGGTGGGGTCAGGACAGTTCTTAAACACCAAAAGAATTTCTCACTGTTTTGTCACAAACTTTAGGTCTTCATTTTTAAGACCACCTCACTACTTACACTACCAACAAATGCTGCAGGTATAGGAAGTGAACTGTGAGCTTCAAGGCTGCAGGGTGATTCTCGAGCAGAAATCCACAGTGAGAACACCAGCAAAAAGGGATGCACCAAACCATCAGAGTAGAAAATAAAACAGCTTCTTACCATGTTGATCGATGACACAGGACCAATGCTGTTAACGTAAATGTCGACATCAATTACAGTTGGTTTTACTGTGGAGACAGATAACAGGTGTGTTAATACTCTGCCAGCCACAGAGAGAACACAGTTCAGTGCCCTACAGACTCACCTACCACATTCGAAATCTTGCTTGGAACACAGTGGGTGATTTCTCCTGGGAGGTCTACACATGATGAAAACTGGTCTTGACTTACTCTCAAAATCCTCAAAGGATGAAAGATTTTTAATTGTATGAACTTCTAGGAAAATTTATCCACTGCAAGTTGCCACTGGCAAATGACTAAAGATATTCTGTAACAGTTAAATTTATTTTATGGCAAAAATATGAGAGAAAATATAAACACCGCCTAAGTCATTTCCTGTCAAACTTTGGCTGGAGAGCTAAACGTGATGAGCAACAGCACTGACATCCATGCACTGGCTGTCTAGCTACTGTGCCGAGCAAAGCAACTCAAAGCAAGAGTCTAGTGAGCTGATGCTCCAAAGAAGAAAAAGAAACACGTCTCCTTATTTTACTATGACTCGAAGACGCAAATACACACATACATCACAGAGTTAAAATCCTGTAACTTGGAATACAGTCCAGTGAGTCAAAGTAGCAATCTCCATCCTTTTGGACACCAGGGATGAGTTTCATGGAAGACAATTTTTCCACAGATGGAGGAGAGGGAAGTGTTTTCAGGATGATTCAAATGCACTGCATATATTGTGCCCTTTATCTATATCATTATTGCATTTTGGTAAGATTTATTACTATTATTATTCTCACAAGGAATGCAATCTAGATTTCTGGCATGCATAGTTCACAGCAGGGTTCCTGTTCCTATAAGAATCTGTAATGCTACCAGGATCTGACAGGAGTCAGAACTCAGGCTGATGATGTGGATGATGGGGAGCAGCTGCAAATCCAGGGAAAGGCTTCCTAGATTGCCCTCTGCTCACTTCCTGCTGCAGGTCCATAGCTCAGGGGTTGCAAATCCCTCATTTAAAGAGTTACCATCTCAAATATAAGGGTATAACATTTATATAGTCAGATGTGGTGGAGGCTGACACTGTGCATCATCCTATGTTAAACAGGCTTACTTTTCTTTCAAGGAAATCAGTTTATCCTTCCTTGGCAGAAATGAGCAGTATTGGTAATCAGGCAGACCACAAGCCAGAGAGCTGATGCCCTCTGAGAAAAGGACGTTCCCTTTATCACCACTCAGGGACCAACAGAAGAGAGAAAAGAGCCAATGTCAGACTATTTCTGTCCAGGAAGAATATAGACAAAACCCATAAGGAGTTTCTATGAAAACTAGAGTTGCACCTGCAGTTATTTCAAGGGAGCTACCTTCAGCTTTGCTAAGTGACTGATCATCCACAAATGGACTCTACCCTCTAACTTGTGGAACTATGAACTGTGCTCTGAGCTCTCCATCCCCTGGAAGATTGTGTATTCAGTCACCTAAAACCTAGGCGATGATTGTGGCTTGAACCAACTCCCCTAACCTGTGTCAGAACAGCTAAGTCACGTTAGCTTCAAAGAACTGTTGCACTTTGGAAAACAGCCTGACACAATTCCATGCACTATGCACATAGTACCTGAATCTCATAAGAGCAGTATTCCTTTAGACTAAGCTCTACTAACATCTATGAAACTTCAGCTCATTCTTTAGCTTCACTGGATTTAACAAGTGTTCTGCCTCCAGACACTGCAAAACCTGTGACTGTGCCACACAGAAGGCTTTGTGAAGCCAGCCACTTAGGCACCTACTTGTCCAAGAAACTTTCCAGGATGTTCTGCAGTATTTATTAGACTTTTATTTGACTTTTAGTTGCTAGGGCTCTTAAATCTCATTAAATTAAAAGAAGCTACAAACAGAAAGCTTTAACTACCTAAAGTAGAAAGTACAAAATGCATTGAAACAAAAAAGAGCTTAAGAGTTAGGAGTTTAGAATGCTGTCTCTCTCTCTCTCTCTCTCTCTCTCTCTCTCTCTCTCTCACACACACACACACACACACACACACGCAGGAACGAAGGAAAATTAACCTTTTTCATAAAGTCTCTTGTAGGTGGAATTATGTTAATGTCAATGAAGCACTTAGAAAATGATCTTACAGTGGTTCCTGGGAAGGAGACAGGCCATAAGTTCACGGTTTATATGCAAAGATTCAGTATTTAGCCCCGACAAAATCTTTCCTGTTTAAAACCAGCCCACAAAAACTCAGTCACTTGTTTTTTTCAAATGTCATAGTTCCACAAAAAGATAACAAGACATACAAAGAAACATGGCAACATAGCCTAATCAAATGAATAAACTGAATCTCCTAAGCTGGTTCTAAAGAAATGGGGGTATATCAGTTACCAGGCAAAAAATCCAAAATAACAGTTATAAGGATCATTAGTTACCTTTTTAGAAAAGCATAGATAAGTAAATGAAATCAGGAAAATCACAATATCAGAAAAAATATGGAAACTAAGAATTAAAAGCAAACATAAATACTGGAGCTGCAGAATACAATAATAAAGTGGAAAAATTCACTAGAAGTTGATTTAACCAGGCAAAAGAGAGTCAGCAAATTCAAAGACAGCACTTTGAAATTACCAATACTAAGGAGCTAAAAGATGGAATGAAAAAAGTGACAGCAGTCTAAGGGACCTATAGGACACTGTCAAGAGGAACAAGAGATCACATGAGCACTGTGGACGAGGAAGAAAGAGAAAGGTACCAAGAGCTTATGTGAAGAAACCATGGCTGGAAACTTGCATACATGAGGGCAGAAATGGACATGCTCAATCTGGAAGGTTTTTAAAAACTGCAAGTAAGGTCCACCTAAAGAAACCTAAAAGAGACAAGTCATAAGGAAAGTGTAAAAAGTCATAAAGAGAAGCTTGAAAGATGAAAGAAAAAAATGATCCATTATGTACCAAAGCTACCTTTGAGATTGTCAGTGAATTGCTGAGCAGAAACTGTGCAGGCTGAAACACAGCTGGATGATATATTCAAAGAACTGAAAGAGAAAATACTGATCAAGTACACTAAGACCCAGGGAGGTACTAAGGCACACCACCCTTGGCTTTTTTGTTTGCTTGTTTGTTTTTTGTACCAGGAATCAAACTCACAATCTCACACTTTCCAGGCAGGCACTGTGCTACTGAGCTATATCCCTGGCCCTGACTGAGTAGATTATAACCAGTAAGATTTGTCCTTTAAAAATTAAGAGCTATTCACAGGGAAACAAATATTAATAGACTTTACCACTAAGTACGCTAGACCACTACACTGAAAAAAATCCTTCAAACTGAAGCAGCACAACACTGAACAGCAATAAGAGACCAAATAAAGACACAAAACTCCTTCAACGTTAGTACACAGATAAATGTTGAGTATTGCAGTGCTGTAATACAGGTAAACAAATCACCTTTAAATTAAGTATAAAACTTAAAAAACCAAAAGCACAAAAATTAACTATTAAACTATGTTGACATGCAAAGAGATCATTTACACCATCAATAACATAAAATGCAGGGAACATTTTTATAGGAATCGAGCTATATATGCAACTGAATTCAGTTCAGTGGGAAGGCTTGCCTCCCATGGGCAGCCAGTGCGAGCAGAGAGAACAGCCAGACGAGCCCCTGCATGCCTGCCACTATCTGGATGCTTATTTCCCTCAGATAAACAACATTTTCAGAGAGGAACAGTGAGATGCTCTCCTGTGCATATGCTGCCATCAGGAGGCTGCTTTTCTCAAGTAACTAGTATGGATGGGGATAAACAGACAAATATGCCCTGTGCACCCACAGGCCACCAGAGGCACTTGCTTCCCTTAGGCAGCCAGCTTGGGTTGGGAGAACCATGCAGACACACCCCTGTGTGCCTGCCACCACTGGAGGGTCCCCATGTACCCACACAGGCTAAGAAGAAGCAGCCCCAGCATCACACACACATGGCCATTAGGGAAGCTTTAACATAGCCATCCACGCAGGTCTGGGAAGGCTTGCCCCAGGGCCCACTGTCTTCCTGGGAACCTGGGTTCAGAGGAACTCAGGTGTCTGGCCCATTCCTCTACACTGCAGAGGGGCAGCCAATGGGGGAAGTGCCTTGGAACTGGTTTGTTGTGTGGAACCCAGAATAATGCCAAGACAAAGGAGCAAAAGGCAATTTCAGATCTCCAGCCCAAACAGAACAAGTCTGGGAAACAGTCACATGGAAGAATATGGAAGTCACACACCTGAAATCTCCAAAATGATAGCAACTAAAGTAAAGAAACAACTTCATGAGGCTTAAAAAGAAATCAAATCAGAAATAATATCTCAGGTAAAAGTAGAAATGACAAACATAATAAAAGGATTGCTGAATATATCTAAAGAAGACACAGAAAAAAAAAAGAGCATAAGAAAATGATGGAAACCTTAAACGAACAACATAGGAAGGAACTGCAATGCATGAAACAGATTCAAAGAGATATCCAGGAAATTTAAACTCCACTGAAAGCTGACAAAATCACTTGAAAGAGATTGAAGATAGACTTTCAGACCTTGCAAACAGGATAGCAGCTAGCAATCATGAAAGGAAAAATAACAAGGAACCAGTAAATAATACAACAGCTGCAAAATGACACAAAGAAAAATAATTTAAGAGTGATGTGTATCAGTGAAAAAGCAGGAGTCAACACAAATGACATAGAGACTATTTACAGAGTAGAAGAAAACTTCTCAAGCATAAGAAAATGACCTGACATGCAGATAAGTGATCCATATAAAACTTCAACTCGCCAATGTTACATGTGACAGGAAACCAGAAAAAATCAGGCATAGTTTGCCCATCAACAGCAGAATGGATAAAAGAGATATGGTATTTTCATACAATGGAAAACTAGTCAGCCATAAAGAAGGATAATCTCAAGTCTCTTGTAGGTAAATGGATGCAACTTGAGATCATGCTCATGGGTGCAATCATTCAGACTCATATGGGTGAACATTGTATTATCTCCTAGTTTAAAAAACTGAAGGAATTAGAGGGATGCAAAATGTACAACAAATGTTACAAAAGTGATAAAGAGCGGAAACATCTAAAAAGGGAAGTTGCTAACTATAGTTAATTTCCTATTTTCTTGTTTTGAATTCCTGTATTGCTTTCATAGTTTTGTTAGGTTTAGTTTTATTCTGTCTTGTTCTGTTTCATTTTATTATGTCTGATGGTAAGGGCAGCTATTTTGAAGATAATGGAATGTATTATGGTAGCCATTATTGATTTTCTATTATCAAGTTTTGGAGTCCTGTAACAATTCCACTGTTTTGTTTTGATGGATTTTATTCTGGTTTTTGTTTTGTTTTGTTGTATTATTTCCGATGGTATGGAGAGCTATTTTGAAGAAAACAAGAGACATTATGATACTCAATGTTGATTTCCTATTTTGTTTTGAAGTCCTATACCTCTTTGATTGTTCTGTTCTAATCAGCTTTATTATGTTTTGTTTGGTTTTATTCTCTTTCAAATAAAAAAAATTTAAAAAGAGTGTCAGTCTAAAATTTTAAGTCCAATGACAATCACACACAATATCTATACAATATACACAAAAGAAAATGAAAGAGAATCATAACATATCACTCAAGAAATCAAAGAATTAGCAAAATTCTAAATAATACAGCAAAAATACAGAAATAGACTAGAAAAAATTTTGAGACTTCTCCCTATCACAATAACTAAAGATCCATTAATAGATGAATGGATAAATAAAATGTGGTATACTCATATGACAGAAAATCATTCAGCCTTTAAAAAGACTAAAATCATGCTGCATGCCACAAAATGGATGGATATTTAGGACATAATTCTAAGTGAAATAAACTAATCACAAAGGACAAATACTGAATAACTACACTCATTCTAAAGTATCTGAAGTACACAAATACACAGCTGTGAAATCCTATGATTCTATAACAACTAATTCAGTCCAGTATAAAATACTTCATTTTTCACTAAACTTTTTTCTTTTCATATTCTAATCTACTTTTATAATTATAATACATTAAATTATTTAAATTATCTAATTATTTGATGAGTTTTATTAATCTTTGCCTTTTAATGACCTCATGCTGTCATTTGCACCTTAAATCTCCCCCACGGCACATGTGTTTAAAGTCTTGGTCCCCAGTTTGGAACTACTGGGAAGTGGAGCCAAATTAAAGACCTTTAGTTCAATGGGGGCAGTGCTTAACATGTTTATGGGATTTTTGTTCCATCATATATTCCCACCACTGCCATCCACCACCCTACTAGAGGCCTAAATGCAGTAGGATCACCTGATCATTAGCTAGAACCTCTAAAGCCAGGAGCCAAAATAAAACTTTGCTTTTACAAGTTGATGCCTCAGGTATTTGTTATAGTAACAGAAAGCTGACCAATGCACCTCCTTCCTCAAAGTGGTAAATTTTATCCTTGCCTTCCCTCTTGTTAATCTTCATTCAACACATAATTTAGCAGATGACTAATGAGCTACCCAGAGTTCAGGGTTCTGAAAAAGACCACAATCCTGCTATGAGATCCCTACTTTCATAGAGTTTAAGTAATAATGGGTGAAATAGATGTCAAACAAGTTTTGGGAGTGATGGTATGAAGAAGTAATACCAATACTGAGCTAAAAAGTGAGGATATTGTAAGCAGAAGCCTACCTTGGATAAGAGTCCACTATAATATTATCATTCCACCCTATATGTTTAAAAGTTGTCTGTAACTGGTTTTGAATAAACATATGACTCACTTATATTTGTAAGTCATAAAAAAAGTATAATTTGAATCACAGAAAAACATATTGAAATAAAAATTTTGAAAAGACTATAGTCAAGAACTAATGCAAGACATAAAAGTACAGATCAAGTTCTAAGAATAATAAATATAAACAAAACCATACATGGGTATATAATTATCAAAGTGGTGAAAAAAACTTAAGAGTAGCCCAAAAACTACATAGCATATAAAAGAAAAGTGATCAGAATGATAGCTGATAACTCACTAAAAAGCAGAGATCAAAAACCAATGATGCAAGATTTTTTAAATGTTGAAAAAATATTAGCCTCCAATTTTACACTCAAAAAGTCCTTCAAAAATCAAGATTAAATAAATACATTCAAACAAAATAAAACTTGAAACTTCATCTCTATCAGATTTCTACTATAAAAATTAATCAAGGAAATTCTTCAAATCATTACTAACTGATACCATATAAAATCCTGGATTTCCAAGGATAGAAGAGAATAAGAAGAAGTGGGCTATGCAGGTATCAGTCACTATTTAAATTTGTTATGGTTGTACATATTACAATAAGCTATTATATTAGGAAAAGCAGACAAATTGTATATGCTGCCTAAGAAACTCCTGAGTGAAGTAAAGAAAATAAAACAAGCAATTTTGAGTACTGAACAAAGTCAAAAAGATACACTCTGCTAAATCTACACATTGTTATAGAGTTTACTGAATTTGCATAAAAAGATTAGTGCATCAGATGTGTTTTTGAATTGAGAATTAATAAAAATATTAAGAAGCAGGCAAGTCAGCAAGTTAGGCAGAAAGAGCAGCTGTGTAATACAAGGAGCATGAGGTGGCTCTTCTGATTTTAATTGGTATTTTGCATGCATGGAAAGAAATCAGGAAATATGCAGTCTCAGTTACTTTTCTCTCTTTGCTGAGACAAAATATTCAACACCCAAAGTTGAGGAAGGAAAGGTTTATTTAGCTAACAGTTTGTGGAGGTTTTAGTCCATAATCAGCTGGCTTCAAGGCCAGATGGCATGGTAGAGGGGCAACAGTTCATGGTGGCAGAAGCAACAAGAGCAAAAGGACAGAGCAAGCCTCTTTTCCTTCCTTATATTATATGCAGGCCACCTGCCCTAGGATGGACATAGCACTCACACCCCCAATCCCAGAACTGGATTCACCGTCTCCAAAAAATCTGTCCCCCATGACCACACGAGGATTTGGAGGGACATCCAGACACAAACTGTAACATTCCACCCCTAGTTCCCCCAAAGAATCATGCACATTACTTTATGTTAAAGGCATTTAGTCCATCTCTAAGAGTTGCCAAACTCCTAACAGTTTCAACACTGCTGAAAAGTCCCAAGTTTACTCCAAGATGTAAGGCAAACTCTTAGTTGTGAGCCTCTCCACAAAGAAAAGGAAGTTAAACATTTTCAACATTCAGTGGCACAAGATAAACATATCCATTCCAAAAGTTACAAGGAATGGGACACAAGCAAGTCCAAAATCCAACAGGACAAACATTAAATCCTGTAGCTCCATACGCAGCATCAGAAGCAATCTGTGGAAAGTTGTGAGCTCCAAAGAGCTTGAATGCCTCCATTCCTATGGTATATCTGGCCATTGTAGCTCCCATGGCTTCTCTCCTGGGCCTGCTCAGCTCCCTCCTTGCAGGTTTCCTCAAATGATCCATATTCCTGGCTTTTCCAAAATTCTGTTGTCTCCACATCACCACTGGCTTCACTCTCACAGCTTCACACATTGCCCTCTCAGAGGCACACTGCATGGCCTCCCAAGGTTTCTTCTAAAATTGGAGTGGAAACTTTGCTGATCCCACAGCATTTGCATTCTTCATGCACCTAAAACTTGTGCCACATGGATGATGCCAGGGTCTTCTTTCAGGCTTTCCTCTCTCTTAGGAGTAAGAATCCAGTGCCTGGATTTCTGACCGCTCTGAATCCAATTCTGAGTAATAAATTCTCTATGCTGTCACCATTCTGAAACAGGGGTGCACCCACCATCATTTTGGAATATGGTGCTCCACGGCTTTCTTCTCAAAGCAAAGTCTTTCACTTTTGCAAATTTGAGGCTATTTTAGAGTACTGCTGCTTCCTATGATACCCTCAGGCCATATCTTATATTCCCCTATTCTTTCTCAGTAATCAAGATCTTTTTTGCTCTACCTTTGCAGTCCACAATTGTACTAGAGCTTCCTTTCTAGTGAAACTCAGGTTTTAAATCATTCTGCTGTGCTCTTTGCTCTTTATTCTCAACATAAATCTGGCTAAAAGCCCACAATAGCAGGCATGCCACTGCCTCAACATCAGACTGCCTTGAAATTTCTTCTGCCAGTTTAGTTAGTCCACCACCCATAATCTTAGTCTCAGACAACATCTCTGGACACAATGCAGAAAAACCTTCTGTCAAGCCATAATACACATCATTTAGAGTCCAACAGCCAATGAAGTCCTTCCTTCATCCCATCAGACACCTCCTGCGCCTGGTCTTTATGGCTTCTATCTGTCTGATAGACAGATTTCTATCAGCCTTTTGGTCTTCTGACATTTGACCATAATCTCCCCTACAGTCTAAGGTTTACCAGTTCTACTCTTTCAGCTGGCATGTCTGAAACTTTCCAATTGCTTCCCACAAGTCATTTTCTAAAGGCTCTAGAACAACACAGTGATCTATAGTCACAGCAATGACCCCACTCCTAGTACTAAATACTACCTTAGTTACTCTTCTCTCCTTGCTGAGACAAAATACCCAACACCCAAAGTGAATGAAGGAGAGTTATATTTTGCTCACAGCTTGTAGAGGCTTCAGTCCATAATCAGCTGGTTCCAAGGCAGAATTCATGGTGTCAGAAGGAAAATATAGGACCTCCATCCTATAAATGAGGTACATCTCCAAGAAAGTGTTTAATTCTGTGTGAGTACATGCCTGTAATCAACTAGTGGGGAATTATCAACCCTTCTTGATTGCTTTTTCTGACCTGGCTCCATTCTAAACACATGATACCATGTTTGGAACACAGAGTCTTAAAATGAGGCCTGTCTTAATTGTTAGACCAAACACTTTGCTTTTTGGATGAGGATTATCTTAACTGCAAGACCAATATTAATCAGTATTTACTGACATTTATGACGTGACGATGGTCTTAGCAGTAGGCTCATTAAATAAAGTCATAGGCAAACTGATGCATATAGAAGTTGAAATACATACTATATCTTTCCCTGGCTTCCTCAGATTTGTTCACTTATATGGCTAGAATTTTTGTGTGTTTATATACTTATATATGAAATATGTATGCCCTATTTATAGATGGAATATTAGTTTCTAGACATGTTATAAATACATCTGCAGAACTTCAAATCCTTTACACAAAATGGCATAATAGTTTCATATAATCTACACACATACTCCTATGTATTTTAAATCATCTCTAGATAATTTATAATACATAAAGTAATGTAAATGCTATGTCAATATTTGTTATAAATATTGTTTATTAAGTAATGGTGAGAAAAAAATTTTGCATTTGTTCACCACAGAAGTAATTTTTTTCAAATACCCTCAATCTATGGTTGGTTGAATCTAGGAATATTAAACCCTTAGATGCAGAGGGTCAATAGTGTGTATACATGCATGTACTTATTGAACCCAATAATTTTTTCGGCCTTCCTGGTTCCTTGAAAAAACAAATACCATCATAAAACTAGTACATTTCTATTTACATATCTAGCTTAGGAAGGAGACATGAGTACAAACCAGACAAGAAATCAACCCTACCCCTGGCAATACTGATGGACCATTTCTTAAGGTTTGCTATCAACATTCAGTCGCTAATATCTTGGGCTGTTTGTGCCAACTACAGCAGCCTCACATCAGCCAGTGGGTGTCTGAGTGGAGATGCCCAAGGCAGCTCAGGAGTAACCTATGGGGAAGGTGTCTTCTGTGAGCAGTTTTGGTTACCTCAACTTGCTTCTCCTCCCGTCCAGTTCCACTTCTCCTTTCTGGGAGTGTTCCATATACCACGGAGTCCACAGCTGCACTGAGAACAGAAATTGATCCTAGATTTTCCTCTGACCCAATTTTTTGCTAAGTATTGCTGGAAAGGCTAACTGGAACTCATGATGCCCATGATGCCATCAGCTGAGGGTCACCATGAGCAGTGATGGCAGTGTCAGCTCAGAGGGACACCTGAAAGACAGCAAGAGACTGCTCTGCTGATAACTTTTCTTGCAGTAATTTTACTGCATTGCCTTTCCTTCCAATGTAAGAAAATCCATGTGTGCCTCTTTGCAAATGGTTGATAGGAAGTGGTGAAAGGAAAATTAAAAAAGAAAAATGATAAAATCTGCCACCACCCAACAGTCAGGCAATTAATATGAGAATTTAACTAAACAACTAGATTAATTGTTTTTATTTATACAGACCACAAAGGCCTGCCAAAACTAGCACAGCTGAATCCAGGCCACTGTATCCCAGATTCCACTCTTGACTGAATCTCTGTATGACAACTCCAAAACTCTTATGCCACCAGTATTTGAAAAAACAAATTTATGGCATCTTTAGAATTCAAATGTAACATATGTGCACATTCTTTGAGCAATAACAATGATTTCCCTCAATGTTTAATCCAAATTTTCAGAATATGAAATTATGAAAAGTCACTATGGAAGCCCACACAGAAGTCCACATATCAAATTACATATCTCATTTCTATTAAGTGTGGAGTACAGACAAATTTATAGTGACACAGGGTTGATTAGTGGTTGCCAGAGGCTAACAGCAATAGAAAAATAGGAAGTGACTTCTAGCAGATTTCCCTTGGGGTTATACAGATGTTGTACAATTTGATGGAGGTAATGTTTGCACAAATTTTGATTATATTAAAACACCACTGAATTATCTAATTTAGCATGGTATATTTTGTGGTAAGTGAATTAAACTTCAGTGTAGAAAAACAACTTAGTCACTGTTTTCTAGCATTCACATTTATCCAACAGCAGCACATAGAGATGCTAAACACTGAAGCACATAGAGATATTAAATACTAAACATAGAGATGCTAAACACTGAAGCAAATATAGGTGCTAAACACTGAAGCACATGTAGATACTAAATACTAAACACAGAGATGCTGTAATATATTCTAACCATTGAAACTTACTCATGTACTTTGAGTCTGATTCTGGGCGCAATTTTTCTGTTAATTTAATGCACTTAAAATATAATTAGTTAGCTAAATTACCTTTAAATGGTTCATATTCTGGGATTACCTGAGGCTAACTTCAATTTACTAAAAGTGTCACTTGTAACAGTAGCTGTGCTATGCTTAGAGATACTTTCTACTACTCTCCAGAAATAAAATACAAACAATGGATCGCACTTACTGAACAAACCTTTTCCAAGATTTTTCTTTTTGAAAATGTATCGCTACATAAAACTCAAAATCATTTATTTGGAAAGCCCTGGCTACTATTGAGAAGACCCAATGTCATCCTGCTTATTATTATTATGCTCAGGGTTTTGAACTAAAAGTGGGAATAGCTGGTGAGCTTCTGGACATGATCACTCTCATAACGTGCTGGTAGAAGGTAGCTTGTATGGAAAATTTCCATTCATTGATCAACTCCAAATTAGGAAACCCATGTTGGTACACTGGCACTAGCCACAAAAAACCATCAGCAGTCTACTTGATCCATATTAGCTTGTGACTTGGTTTAACAAAGACTATGGGAGAAGTAACACTACATGACTTCTGAACAAGAATTTGGTCTCACTCAAATTCACTGCTACTGTGTAAACAAATCTCTGAGGAACAGAGAGACTTGGAAGGCCCTGTGGTTATGATTTTTAAAAGCCTAATATCACCTGTACATCACTGCATCTGGTAACTTTCCCATATTTGGTTGGAACCAAGCACTGAACTCTCACAGTTTAAAGGAGATGGCTTGTCTGCCACAGTTTCAGGGGTCCCAGTCCCATCAACTGGCTCCATGGCAGGAGCCTCACGGAAGAAGGACACAGAGAGGCAAAACTGCTCAGGGTGTGGTGACCAGGAAGTAGAGCAGGGTAACAGCCCCACACAGGAAGGGGCCAGGCATCGGCAAGGGACCCAGAGCCATGCCTCCATGACCCACTCGCAGTGTGCCTTACTAAGCCTCTCGATGCTTCAAGGCCAATCGGCTGAGCGTAACCATCAGAGTCACCGTGCGGCTGTTCACTGTGACTTTTTAAAATTTAAATAGGGAAAGAAGGGTTGGCTTGAGAGTTTGGGGATTTGTACTAATCTCGTGATACAGCTGCACATTTCTCAACAGCACTGGTGCTCACACGCCTCAAAGGCCAGCATCTGTTCCAAGCCAAGCTAAGGACAAGGCCCAAACCTCCACTGTGCCTTCAAGGCCCGGGCCATTGAGTCTGCAGCACTTCCCAGTGTACTGCCCACTCCACGTCCAGTCACTCCGTAGCACTGCTGCCCTTGTCTACCAGTCCTATCACACGTACTGACCTCCTGCTTCCCTCCCGCTGGGGGAATTTTGCACACTGTGCCACCCAGCACACTCCACTGTGTGAGTCAGGTTCTAGACTAAGACGACCTCGTGCAGGAGTCTACTCTCCGCCCATGACCTCCCCCAGGAGGATGCCTGGCTTGGTCCTCATCACCTGTGGATGCCCACTCTCCCAAGGCACCCTCCCCTGCCCCCGGTGACTTCCACCTGGACTCTCCCAGCATTCCCGTAACTAACCGTAGTACTGCTCACGAACAGGATCTAAAAGTTTCAGGAGTTCAAGAAAAGCCAAGGTATGCAAATGCAAGAAACATGTGCTAAGATAAGTTTGTAACTAAATAGCTACACAGATACTTTTCCTCTTAGTGTTAGAGATAAATTAATGGCAGACATATATTGGTGTCAGACATAAGAGTGCTGAGTAAAATGTTGCAGAACAGATGTAAGCAAATACAACTCCAAAATAAAAAACAAATACATTAAGAAAAGATTACTCTTTATGGAGTCATCTGAATAATTACTTTTCAAGAAAAAGAATGATTCTTACATAAGCCATCTGCAGCCCACAGGTCATGTGAAGTTATGCTCTTCTATTCATTTCATTTTTGGATGCAGAGATGTGAAAATCAAATACGAGTAGCACTGAGAAGTACAGATCCCTGCTTGCAAGATGACTTAACAGTGTTCCAGTAAGAAACTGGCTAAAAAGATACTGCTAAATTAAATGGTAGCTACTCAAACCCAGTGTCCAGAAGAAATCCAAGGTCTACACAAGAGAGCTGACAGGGAATTAGCTTCCAACATCAAATTCTGCTAGCAAGATGACTACTTCTGTTCTCACCCAAGGTGGAGTAACAGGAGCCAGACTTCTTCAAATGGAACTATACAAAATGCAAGAAAATATGGGAAATTATGGTTTTCAACATACTGCAGTTGAGACAAAAGAACTACTAAGGATGGAAACAAGTAAAATTAACACCTAAAATTACCAGTTTTTTCACCTGAGGCTCACAGGAAGTCACCCAGAAAAAGTTAGTTGATTCCCTGAGTTAATGAGATGAAGCTAACAGTCTGAAAAGTAGCTGAAAGACAAACAACTCTAACCAAGCAGCAACTCCTCAGGATAAAAGGCTTTAAACAAAAGCACTTCCACCCTTGTAATCTAAGCATATGTATGTGACCAGGCCTATATACCAGTCTAAGAGTGACAGAGAAGCAACATTGAAGCAACTGGTCCCAGCTGAACATGGAGAAAATGTAAAATTACTAACCTGTGATGGTAGATTCTGAAACACACACACACACATTGATGAATGGAAAAATCTAACTGGCTAAGGGCACTAAAAACAACCATTCGCCAATAAGTAGATTATGCTACCCCAGTGGCAAGGCATACCGTTAGCTATGCTGAAAGACAAACATAAGGGTAAAAATTCTGAACAGAGATATGAGAGGTTTCCTACTTGGAAGTAAACTTCTCTAGAGGTGGTCAGATAAGTTATAAAAATAAATAAATAAATAAATAAATAAATAAATAAATAAAAATAATAAAAGAGAGACTAAGCAAAGATAATATGAATTCTGCGAGGGGAGAGATGGTTTAGAGTTACCACAATATTATTACTGATGTGCCAAATTGCAAAAAATGCCCATGCACACACATGTAGGTTATATTTTATGTATCTGTTAGCTTTTCCCAACACTGAGACACCCAGAGTTTAAAGGAGGGGCTCAATGTGGCTCACAGTGTTAGAAGATTAAGCCCATGGGTGACTGGTGCCAAGGCAGAAAGATCACAGCAGAAGTGCATGGTGGAACAAGGAGTCACAGCTTTTGGTGGCTGGGAAGCAAAGGAGAACAAGAGAGCAGGAGAGGAGGGAGCCAGAACCACACACGGCAGGTACCAAAGGCTATGCCTCCGTGATGCAGCAGGTCCCCCACTATTCCTGAGGCATTTCTTGATCCAGACAGTTGAAATGTCACAATCAATGGTCACAGTGCACTCTTCGCAGCTTGACAGTCACACACACCACCTTAAACCCTACCTGATCTCCAGATAAAAACAGTATCAAGTTCACATTCCAACTAATATGTTACAACTACCTCGCACAAAACCAGAAATACACTAATTCTCTTTCCGATCCTTCAACAGTTCCAATATTTTTCAAAGTCATTCTCCTCTGAGACTCAAAGAAAATCTTAGCTGTGAATCTCCATAAAAACAGGAAGCTTTCTAATCCCCAAATATAATGGCACAAGGTAAACTTCCCCATTCCAAAAGGTAGAAGTGGGCAAGGAGAAGAACAGGACTAAAATACAACACAGCACACACCAAGTTCTAGAGCTCCATTTCTGGCATTCAGGGCACAGAGTGAAGAGATGGGCATTTCAGAGGGCTCAGGCAGCCTGGCCACCCTGGACGTGCTGGTTGTAGCCCACAGACTTGGTGGTGTGGCCCACATGTAGCCTCCCCCGGAAGGATCCACTCGTGGTATGTAGCTTTTCTGGCACATGTTGCATGCGCCTGACACTCTCCGGTTTCCTGGAGCCTCCAGTGCACCTTGGACTCTATTTCCGTAGCATTACCCAGTGCCCTCTCAGTGTCTCCTTCCTGGCCTCCTAGGCCTTCATTTGAAATCTGGATGGAATCCTCCATGGTCCTATAATACATGCACTCCACATCCTGGTAAACCAGCATCAGGTGGATGATGACAGTGTCTGTTGTCAGTGGAAGTATGAGCCAGTTTCCCTTGGATCATGGTGGCAGGGACCTCTGAGTACCTGGAAGGCTCAGTGAGTCCCAGGAAACTAGTTCCCTAGGAAGCTCTGCTCAAGCAGGGAAGCTCTTCTCAGGTGAAGCATCTGCATTCTTGCAGTCTTGAGCCCCTGATGGGTGGGATCTTTTATAAAATGCCCTCAAATCTCTCTCTTGTCCCATTGCAAAGTATTTGATATCTTTTTAATGGTCCTAATCCTGTCAGCAGAAATTCACAGTGCTTTTGGCCACAATTTTATAAATGATTCCTTTGGGAATAAAATTTAAGTTTTTCAATAGACTCTGCTCTATATTTTGCTCAATTTTCATTATGAATCTGGCTCAAAGAAGCCAGCCGCATCATCCCACTGTCTGGATTTTGGGCTGGCTTGAAACTTCTTCCTCTAGATTAATTATTCCATTTTCCTTAATCACAGATTCCCACAAAGTCTCAGGATATGGACAAAATGTAGACAAAGTTGTTTTGTTTTGTTTTGTCTGCCAAATGTAACATGTATGGCCCCTGGTCCATTTGCCAACAGAATCTTCATTCCCAACTAGAACCTCCTGACCCCAGTTTTTACTGTCAAAATTTCTATCAGCAGTCTGGCCCTCTAAACTCGGACCAGAATCACCCATCAGACTCTCTGTACAGCACTCTAGCACTCTCTAGTTTACACTGCCAAATCTTTCCAACCTCCTGCAAACCGGCTCCAAAGGCTTAAATCACATGTTAAGTACAGTCTCAGCAACAGCCACATTTCTCTGGTACCAGTTTTCTGTGTGAGTAAGCTTTCCCACAATACCTGACACCCACAATGTAATGCAATAGGGGTAGGCACTGGGCCTGTAGTCAGCATGGCGGAAGGGCATGGCATAGAAAACATGCTTAGTTTATGATGGCTGGGAAGCAGAGCAGGGGGACAGGGCCACAGAGGAAGGGGCAGGGACCACGTATAGGGCCCAGGACCATGTCTCTGAGACTCACCCAGAAGGATGCTTTAGAAATTCTCATGGTGTTTTCCACTTCAGGAAAGCTAACACATTATCATTATGTATGACCGTGATCATGAAAATATATACATGGAATGTATATATGAAACTGAAATAAATATATTGATAGATGTATATGAAATAGAAATAAATTTTTAAAATCTAGGCAATAGAAACTACCTGTGAGTTACCTCATGTTGGTCTTAAAAGAGAAAGCCTTCAAGAAAGTCACTACAAATTAAATAACCCAAGAAACCATGTCTAAAATGCTAAAGGAAGGTAGGATGATGAACCGCTATAAAACAAACACTATCAATAGCGATAGAAATTGAAACAAAGAGCCAGATAGGAAATACAGTGTGGAAAAGTACAATAAAAAAATGAAAATTCACAGGATAGGTTCAACAGTAGATTTTGAGCCAGTAGAATAAAAAAATTTATCAAATGTGAAATAATCAATGGAGAAAATGCAATCTGAAGAAAGAAAAAAAATGAGGAAAATTAACAGATTTTTAGAGATTTAATGAAGTATCATTAAAAGTATCAATATATGTGTCATAGGTATACCAGAAATAAAGGAGTTAGAAAAGGAGGTAGAAAATATACTCAAGGAAATGAAATTTAAATACTCCCAAACTAGATGAAAAATATTAACCTGTATATTTGAGAAACATATCAAACTCCAAGTAAGAGAAAACAAAGCAATTCACATGTAGACACAACATACCCAAATGCTGAAACTCAAATACAAAGAAAAAATCTTGCAAGCAAGAGACACAATTTATTATGTACAAAGTAATCTTAGTTACATTAGCAAACTGATTTGCCATCAGGAACGAAAAGGCCAGGATGCAAGTAGGACTGCAAATTCACAGTAATGAATCAAAAACAAGAGTAAAATACAGATTCCCAGACATACAAAAGTGGAGAGTTTACTACAACAGACCTACCTTAAACGAAAGCACAGTTCTTTAAAAGGAAGTGGTCACAGACAGTCGATCAAATCAAAAGAACAACAAAAAGAGCCTTATTTAAGACAACTAAGTAGGTACCTACAAAGGGTAGTATAATTGCGTGTATCTTCTTTTGCTTTTGGTTTTTTTTTTGTTTTTTTGTTGGGGTTCTGCGGATCAAAACCATTGCCATATACATGCTAAGAATACACTTACCTAACTAACCCCCAAGCCATAACCCACCCCTTTCCTTCTAAACTAATCTGAAAAGCAATCATATAAAACTATGTATGCAATTACATCCTGGACCCTATATAATACTCAGTAAAATATATCTAATTAAACATGCCTACCAATAGCAACATTACAAATAATGTATGTATCAGTTAGAGCTCAAAGGAGGCTGGTGAGGACAGAGAACACTGCACTAGATAGTGGCCCTAACTGGCCACTCAAAAGAAGAATGACAGGAACTAGAGATGATTAACAAGCATGTCATCCAAATGGCAAATACCACATGATTGTATGAAATAATAATCATAAAGAAATGTTTAGGTCCACAACATACACCTGTGACATGTACAGCAACTCACAAAGGGATAAAGTAATAGAACTGTTCAGAGTAAATTTCTACACTGAGTTGAAATTAAGACAACATAACTTAAAATTAATACAGCTAAAAGTAGCAGAAAGCTACAAATATTAAAAAATTTTAAAACAATGTCTAATCATTAAAGAAACTAAACTGTTTTTCCCAAAAAAACCACCCAAATTTGGTAAATTAACAAATGTGTGGAAAATAACCAACACATTTCTAAATAAGAACAATTCTATAACTACATGCACACTGAAGATAAAGCATATATTCACATAAAACTGACACATGCATATTCATAATGTTATTAGTCAGAATACACAAAGGTGAAAATAATCAACATGTCTTACTGAATTTCATTATCAACTGATGAAGACATAAAGCACATATGGCCATACAACAGAGTATTACTTGGCAATAACAAGGAATGCCGTGCTGAACCATTCTATCACATAGATGAATCTTGAAAACATTATGTTAAGGAAGAGAAATCAGTCGCAAAAATCCATGCATTCCATGATTCCATCTATGTGCAAAATCCAGGACAGGCGAATCTACAGAGACAGACAGTAGACGATTCATTACCAAAGGCCTGAAAGGGGGCGGTCAGAACAATGGAGCATGACTGCCAAGCAGAACTGATCTCCTTCCAGGGCGATGGAAACACTCTTAACTGTACAGCTTTGTGAGTATATGAAAAATCCCTGACCTGTATACTAGTTGGGTGCATTTAATGATGTATCAATTATATTTTGACAAAGATGTTAAAAAAAGAAAACAAAATATTTTCAGACATACAAACAGTGAAATAAACAAATGCACAATCCCAAGCTAAAGAAAATTTAGAAGAATTCCTTTGGGTAGGTGGAAATGATAAAATGGAAATGTAGATTTATATATGGGAAAGAAGCAACAGAGATGGGAATGATGTACATGTGTAAACATATACACACATATGTGTGTGTTCCTGTGTATCCTTAAAATATGTACATGTACATATAATATGTATGCATCCTTAAAGGTACTAAACAAAATCAAGACCAACAAAATACAGGGTTTGCGACTGTTTTAGTAATACAAACACCTGGTATCTCAGGGAAGGAAGAGATGGAAACACACATTTGCAATGTTTTTATACTTGAGTGAAGTGATATAACATTATTCAAAGGCAAGTGTAATAAGGCAAAGATGTGTATAATAAATCTTTAATATGACTGTTGTAACAAAATTACACATTATTGCTAATAAAAGTTAGTAATAAAATTTTGCTAATGGGTAATAAAGCAGAATCATAAAAAGAAAAAAGAAACAACAAAGAGACATGACTGGTAGAAACCAAGTGATGAGATCTAAACTACACCACATCAATAATCACAGGAAATGCAAAGGATTTTGAGACTCCAATTTAAAGGTAGACGGTCCCCACAGAAACACACTTTAAATATAATTGCAACATAGGCTTCAGGCAAAAAGATGGAAAGACCTACATCATACTAACACTAATCAGGAAAAAGCCAGAACAAAGAAAACTGATTTTCAGCAAAGAATACTGCCGGGAACAAAGACATTCGTTTTACAATGATAAAGTGGTCAGACAATCAAAGGACACAAAAATCCCAGATGCATTTACCCCCAGTAACAATACTTCACAAGTAATGACTCAAACAGTTCCAGAAAAAAGGAAAAACCAGAGCCACAGTTATAGCCAGAAATTTAAATAACTCATTCTCAAAAATTAAGAAAATATATGACAAAATCAGCAAGTATGCTTTAACAGAAGGATGAAAAGGAAAACAGCAACAAACTGGTTCTGATTTATGGAACACCCAAGTAACAACAATAAAATGCACATTCTTTTCCCGTGTCTACCACAATAAGATCATATTCTGACATAAAACAAATCGCAATATATTTTTAAGTATTCCATTTATAAAAAGTATGTTCCCTGACCACAGCATTATCCAATTAAAAATCAAAAACATAAAGATATCTGATATAACCTTCAATGTTAGATAAATGAACACCACACATCTAAATAACCCAGGAGCCAAAAACAGAAATAAAAAAGTAAACAGAAAGTAGTTTTCGGTGTGTGCAGGTGAAAGAAATACACTGAAATCTGTGAAATGCTAATAAAGTAAAAGTGTAAAGGACATTGATAATACTACATTAAAGTTATAAACTAAAGTCTCAGGTCAATAACTTTGTCTTCCCACTTACAAAAAAGGAAAAAGAGCAAATTAAGCCCAAAAGTAAGCAGAAGAATGATAATAAAATCCATCAAAGTGAAAATCAGTAAATTGGAAAAAATAACACACATTTCAAATCAGCAGGACTTGGTGTGTGGCCCTGGGTTCTGAACTTTTAAAAGTTGCCAGGCCATTCTGATGCAATGCCAGGTGTGTAGCTGCTGGTGTAGATACCCTTTAGGGCCCCTGCACACCTCAGCACCCCAGGAAACCATGCTTGCATCTGCAGTGGTCCCTCTTGGGTAATTAATGGAACAAACACCTGAATCCTATGTGCAGTGCAATGCTTTATAAAGGCTCTGGAAGGCACTGTACATCCAGGTGTTAATTACACACTGATGAAATGCAGACAGCTGGGCCAAAATCTCAGGAGAAGGTAAGTGCTTGTGACAGTGGAGCATCTGAAGACACACTTCGGCTCACCTGAGCCACATCGCGCAGAAGCCAAAGCAGTGAGGTCAGGAAGAGCGGCCGGGAGGCACTGGACCTGCCATCACCTCGCTGAAGGCTGGAGCAATCAGCTGTACGTGTAATGCTTACAGCAGGGCTGGGGTGCAGGTTTAGAAACCTAGGGCTTTTCCGAGTAAATCTCCCGGTAATTGGTGGAAAACCCTATTATTTGAGACTGGACCCTTGCTCCCCCAAACACCCTGTAATCCACTCTCAGCTATTTTCCTTAATTCCTGCAGTAGTAAGAAATAAACCTAGGAAAACAATCATTTGTTATTCCATGAACTTAACTGAACATTCAAGTCAAACCAAAGTCACAGATTATACTTAGGGGTCATGTGATTTCAATGATTTACCAAGATAGAGCTATAGATACACAGACGTAGCTAGAATCAGACATAGGGATCTTGTGCAATGAAACCACCTCATACATCCCTTGTAAGAAAAAAATCCCACACAGATTCCGAGGGATCTGCACTGCGGGGGGCTCGGCCACCGCCTCGTCAGCATGGGTGCAGACCACAGTAAGACCCCGGGCTAGGTGTGTGCGAGGGTTGCTCCCCGGCAGAGGTGAGGACACGGGTGGGGGGACAGGTCACCTGACAACCAGCGTGGAGCTCAGATCTTAGCCTGGAGGCCCCTGAATGCCTAATTAGTCTCTTTAGAGGAGACATATAATTTCTCCACAAAATGTGTTCTCCACCTCCCTTCTGCATTTGAATTAACTTTGTGGGAGAATCAGTTAACTACCTCTACAGTAATAGCTTTTACTTCAAGCACAGCAATTAAGAATGTCTGTTTCCTCTCCTCCTACATCTGTTCTGAGTGTAAAGTGAATATATTTGAATTATTTTCTGGATCTACTGTAATTGCTGGGCAGAGACAACTCACTGGTCTGCACGCCACACTGTGGAATTGGGGGAAGACTAGAGAGGCTAAGCTACTGGTACAGTTTTGAGGGTTACCTAACGTGTACTGAGAAAACAAAGGCTATTTGGAATTGGCATAGCATTATGGTTAGATCTAGAATGTTCCTAAAAAAGGCTCATGTGTTCAAAGGCTGGGTTTTGTAGAGTGATTGTGAGGGGGAAGTATTTCCTTTTCTCATTCCTGAGACAAAATCCTAAACACCCAAGTTAAAAGAGGAAAGGTTTATTTCACTCACAGTGTGTAAAGGTTTCAGTCCATAACTGGCTGCTCCAAGGCAGGGTGACACATGGCAGAGAGGCAATAGCTCAGGCAGAAAACAGCAAAAGCAGCAAGAGCAAAAAGGGGGAAACAATCCTGTTTCTGCCCCTTTACCTTGTACTGACTGCTGGTATTAGGATGGTGCCAACCCAATCGGTGGACTGGTCCAGCAATTCACACCCTTAATCCACACTTTAAATCCCAGCACCCTTAGTCCCAGCATTGCACACTCTGGATCCAGCCACTTCCTGAGGATCGCTTGATGTTTGGGGGACATCTAGTCACAACCATAACAGGGTGCCATGCTCATGAGTGGATGAATCCACTGATGGGTTCAGAGTGGAGTGAAACAATATGGTCACTGGAGCTGTGACAGGAAAGGTATATCTCCTTTTCCTCCCTTCAGTCTCTGTTTCCTGGCTGGCATGGGGTGGACAGTTGTCCTCAGCCAGGACCTCCCACCAGGCTCTTTCTGACCTGGAGCCAGCAGATCACAAACTGAATCCTCCAAAACCATTAGCCAAAATAAACATTTTCCACTGAGTTGTGGGTATCAGATAGTTTATCACAGTCACAAAGATAATAACTAGGACAGGTAGGCAGAGATTATCCCATTATCATGAGCAATCCTGGAGCAAATGGACTGTGAACCCTGGACTGAAGGATGCAAAATGCCCAGTGCTCCATTTCCAACTCCCTCTTCTTCAGGAACAATCAAGAGAAGGGATAGTAGTCCATATTCATTATGAATCATAATACATTTGAGTATGTACAGTCCTTCCTTAACACACAGTAAAATCTAAACTGGAACTCTCAAACCCCTGCAGAAGGACATTTGCAGACACCAGGACCAGCACAGGGAAAGCGTGTGGGAGGCGTCTCTCTTGGCTGCTGTTACACAGTCCTCTCTCTCACGTCACATCGGTCACCTGCAATCCTTAAATGTTCATCTTACAGTTCTGTGGCAGCACAAATAGGTTAGAATTTTCTACTGAAAGACATCAAAGAGCCACAGAAAAAGAAATGTTTGAAGACCATACCTCACTGATACATGGATGTAAAAACGTTGACCTCCTCAGAGAAGTTGAGACAGGAGTGATGGTTACCAGAGTCCAGGGAGGGCTGGGAAGGTGACCAATAAGTACTAAGAACCACTTAAAAGTCATCTCCCAATGCTATTATGCATCAGGAGATGAAATAGTGGATTATGTATTTCAGCAAACTAGAAGAAAGGCTTTTGAATACTTTTACCCATAAAGAAATGATAAACATCTGAGGAGACATATGTTTACTGTGATTTGTATACTACACACAGTGTGTATATGTATCAAAACATCACGCACCACCTCCTAAATATACATATAATGTTTATGTTTCCATTTAAAAAGTTTAAAAACAGGTGGGCATATATTCCCAGCTACTCAGGAGGCTGAGGCAGGAGGATCTCAAGTTCTTGGCCAGCCTAACATATATAATGAGATCCCTTCTCTGGAAACAAAATAGAAACCAGAACAAAAAAATTCTTTAACCATACATTAACATGTATTTGTTAGTGTTCTCTGCTGTTTTGCATCTATTATATGCAACAAAATTTACTCCTGACCTACTAAAAGTGGCAGTCACGATCCCAGTGGCTGGGTATTTTCTCTCTCCCTAACTCATCAGAGAACAGGTCCTGGAGTGGGCGGGAACAGCCCCCACCCTGCCTACTGGGCGTGCATCTATGTCACCTGAATGCCTTTAAGTTAGTGTCATATCCATTCCAATAAGGTGTCATATCCATTGCAATAAGCCTGAGACAAGCCTCCTGTGTCCTAGTGGGGCAGATGTGGGCACCCACAGCCCACCATGTGGCCCGGGTCCCAGTCTTCTGTCCTGGGTGACTGCAGTTACACACCTTCCCTCCTTCCCTGGTCTTCTCTACTCCATATGAGAGCTGAAGGGAGACTGCACTAGGGATGACTGAGGAGGTAGAGGTGCAGATGCGAGTGCAGAGGAGGCCGCCAGGAGCACAGAGACTCAGCAACAGGGAGGCAGACACGGGAAATCCTCCTGAAGGGAACCCAGCAGAACAAGGCCAGTGCCGGGTCAGAACGGGAAGCAGCACAGCGCACCTTGCCTTACTGCACTTCAGGGGTTATGAACGCACCGTCTAGAGTGGATCTAGCCTCCTGAGGGGGAAGCCCAAACAGCAGCACAAGCTACACCCTGGACCAGGCTCCAGGCCCGCTCTGTCCCCTCAGAGAGGAGCCCAGGGAGCTGGACATTCACAGATCAGGGCACCCAAGAAACCGGAAGCCAGAGCATCACCCTGAGGATGGAGGCAGTGAACACCAGCGACCTTTGGAAACACAAGGAACAAGGGCAAGGCACTGATTGGGGACCTGCAAGTGGACATCAGAGAAAGGCAGCACAGGGAGTCGCAGGGTGTGATGGGGAGAACAGGGAGAAACGCAGGTGCAGCAGTACCAGGGTAGGCTCTGGCCATCGTCCTCCCAGACACAGGCAGCCGTGTGGCCACAGAACACCCTGCCCGCCAGCCACCACAGCTCCCCACACCCTCAGCCAAACACTGGGAAGCACACACGTGTCGGCACCAGAGCTCGCACAGGAAAGGGAGCTGTGTGGAGTGCAGAGCGGGCGGTGGGAGGAAGAGCTGGGGCAATGCAGCTTAGCCAGAGGGCAGAACACTGCACTGGCCAGAGCCTCAGAGAGAGGGGCACAGAGACACAGGCATTGTGGAAAAAGGGAAGGAGAAGAGATCCAAAGGCCCTTCCAGCAAAACCATGGGTATAGGCCTGACCACCACACGCTCCCCTCCAACTCCACTGAAAGCAAAGCCTCCACTAGCCACGCCCACAGGGGCGACCTGAAGGTGCACCCAGCCCGGCCGGCAGAGTGGTGATGTGACGGGAGGGCTCAGAGGTCGTCCACACCTGAAGCTCCTCATTCACTGCCGGGCAGAGAAGGAATCATATCACTGGAGGGGGCTGGCTCAGTGAGCCGGACTGGGCCATGCACTGGGAAAGCAGGAGAAGGGCTCCTTGGACTCGGTGACTTACTGTGGGAGGGGACCCCAATACGAATCATTTTCTCCATTTGTAAATGTAGAGAGAAAAACTCGCTGGTTGAATCAAGACTGAAGTTTAAACAGAACTGAGAAGATGCTTTAAACCGGTGTTTTAGGAACTCTGGGCTTGGGTTTTTTCTCCTCTCTTTCATTTCTCTTCTCCTTCTTTCCTATATGTGTATGTACACTAGCTGAGTATATACACATATATACCTGGGGAATGTCTGTATATGAGAAAAGTAGAACGAAAAGCAATCAGTCTACATAGCACCTTTCATGAGCGAGTCCAGGTAAGCTCACTATGTGTGGAGGATCCAAACACAAGCTTACTACCAGCGTAGGAACAGGTTCCAACCCCCTCCCAGTTTCCTTTAATCTCCAATTATACCTCCCTCCCTCCCTCCATGTCCCCTCTACAACTCCCACCCCCAAGTAGTCTCTCAAATCTCTGCCCCACCAATCCTGCATTGCAGCTATAGAAACATCAGCCAAGTTCTCTCTTTATTCTTTCATCATCTCTTTTTTCCCTTCTCTTCCTTCTGATCTAATTTCTTCCTTTTCTTCCCCACACCCTAAACGTCCCATCTGCCAGTTGTAACGTAACAGAGTCTTTGTGGCTTGCTGGAAAAAGGGGCAAAATTGTTAACCAGTTTTGATCACATGGCTGACACATGGCAGGCTCTGTAAATGCTGACACAGCTGGTATTGGTTCTCTCCCTGAAACATGGCAACCAGCTCTAAGCCTATTGTGCTGAGTAAGTTAAGGCAGGTATAACTACCAAAACACAACCAAAGGCATCTCAGTTCCTTTCTCACTGCTGAGACACAATACCTGACACCCACAATTTGAAGGAGGAAAGGTTTATTTTGCCCCACAAGTTGTACATGTTTCAGTCCACAGTCAGCTGGTTCCAAAGCAGAGCAGCATGGCAGAGAACATGGCAACCAGAAAGCAATACTTCCTTTTCCTTTCCCTTTTCATTCATCTAGGCCACAAGCTTATTGGTTGATACCACCTACATCCAGGGTGGGTCTTCCCTCCTCAGTAAATCCATCATCCACACCCAGAGCTACACTAACCAATCAGTGGACTAAACCAGTATCACACCCATGATCCAATCACTCTCTAAACCCCACCTATGAGCCTGTGAGGCTACAGGGAGACAAGCAGATACAAGCCATAAAAAAGCCATGTCATCATCTAGAAGCAGACATTTACTAAAGAAATGTCTGTAATGGTGACAGAGATTCCTACTCTCATTGATCCTCAACCCTCAGCATGCCATGTGCACACTCCAAACACACACACACACACACACACACACACACTACACACCACACACAGAAAGAGAAACAGGAGGAAACAGGGCAATAAAGTTTTATGCCTCCAAAAACTCTTAACTCCAAGAAGCTGATCCCACTGGCACTGATGGAGAGAGGAAAAAAAGAAAAGAACGAACAGCTGAAATGCCGTGTATGAGGGGATACAAGAGAAACGAACAGGCCAGTAAGCAGCTCTGCAAGTTCAGAGATGATGTGATGAAGCAGATAAGGAAGTCAACTGATAGAGTAGGCAGTGAGCCTTAAACAGACACACAAAAAAGGGTTGGTGAACTAACAAAAATAAAGTAAGACACGAATGAGCATTTTACTAAAGAACTGGCTACCATGAGAAAATAGGAAACAGTAATTCAAGATATAAAAGTTTGGACTGAAACTGTAGTCAGCAAAAATGATCAATATGAAAAGAAAGTTTCAGAACCAGAAGGGAGGGCGAGAACAGGAGAGCATACACTATACTGAGGAATACCATGAAAGCAGGAGACCACTGAAAGCAGATCCAACGGCTGCTAGCTGACTCAAAGACAAATAAGCTAAGAATTATAGGAATTAAAGAAACATCAAAAGACAGCACAAAAAGTATTAAAACTGTATTTATGAAAATCATTGCATAAAATGTTCCAAGTTTAGGAAAAGAATTTGCTCAGTAGTAAAGAAGGAATATAGAACCCCAATAGTGGCACTTAGAAATGACCTTAAAGCACCCAAATCTCTGGATACATACAATCCCCACAGAGGTTCCTTGCCAGGAGATTCTGCAAATGTGGCCTTTTCCTTTTAAAAAGCAGTGGATTCAGAGGGGAAGGTTAGAGTTAAAGCACATCACGGTCTCTCCAGGAATTGGAGGTGAGACGGCAGGAAAACAACCGCTTAGCAAAGAGAAAAGGAAGAAGCCCCAGGAATCAAGAAAGAGCTACAAGAAAACTAGAAATCACAGAGGAACTGGAGAAACTGCAGGAAATTCAGAGCAAAGTATGGAAACATCTGACAGGTTAACCCCAGCTCCCAGGGATGGGTCCTGTCTCCAGAAACACAAAGCAAGCCTGGAGAGGCTCAGTAGATACAGGAAGAAAACACAGGCTGGGCCAGCACTGTTAGCCTCAAGAAAAGCCCACAACTACTGTAAACTGTAAACACAGTGCAAGATTTTACCCTGCAAGTGACTCCTCCCATATTGCTGCTATAGTTTGAGAAGTAATCCAATGCAGCAGCCACCATTCGTGAATGGTTAATCAGGAGTCATTTGGGGAAGACCTGAATTGTTTAAGACTGAACTGTTACATGAATCAGAAGTTAAGAACAACTATACTTCCAGGTTTCTGGGATAACTAGTTAGGGATCCCCTGAGAAGTTAAAGCAGTGGGTGGTCTCAGGCCAGGAAGGACAAAGCTGTCCCACTCACTAAGAGAAGAAGCCAGGACAGGTTCCCATGGTTTTCTGAGGGGCTGGGCCTGAAAGAGCTGGTAGTAAGCCCAGTGGGCTGCCAGCATCCCTTCTGCTGCCTACTGCCAACACAGCGCTCAGTGGTCTACTTGCTCTCCCCATTAGCCAAGGTGAAAAGGGGTATGCCTCAGGCTGTAGATGGCCACAGCCCAGGGTGAACGGACAGATGGGCCTCAGGAGCAAGAGAGACCTCACAAACCCACAGGCTGCACAGCTAGGCAGAAACGGCAGTGATTCTGGGCACACAGGGGGCTCAAACCCTAAAAGCCGCTGGAATGAATAAAGACATAAGGCAGACACTGTACGATTCATTGACTGATCCTGTTCAGTAGCAGAGACAGGGCAGGACTCAGCACACCCAAAAAAAAAGTGTGCGTGGAAAGAAAACAGGACCCAGTCATGACTCACTATCCCTCTTCTGGGAAAGAAGTTCAGACGTGGGAACACCTAGAGGGCGAGCAGAGTATTGAGCCCTCTACCCACGGAGACAGCCAAGAGAAGACTACTCAGATATTTTCCTGAATTACACGAATCTATCCATCATTCCTAGGCCCTGCCCACATGGTCAGAGTCTCCATTCACCTTTGAAAATCAATGCATCACTTTGTATTTTTCCCAACATGGTCATGTATGACTTTGCAGACGACAAGGAAGGAATCATCTGCACGCCTTAATAATCTATATTCAGGAGAGCAGTTCAAAGTTCTTCAAACACAGATGGGAAAGGAAAACACTTTGGTCATTTCTGCTCTTTTCTGTGAGCCTCTTATTTAAAACTTTATCCTCTCAGCCCTTCCTAGCGCACAAGACAAGACCTGTTCCTGAGAAAAATGACATCCAGCACAGCCCTGAACCAGAAAAGGATATGACTTCAGAATCCCTTAAAGTAATGTACAGTTACAGAGAACTGAAAGAGAAACATTCACAACTCAGAAGCTGAAGGCAGATAATAGCTAAGAAAGGAGTCTGAATGTTTAAAACATAATTATCACAGTTTGTAAAATGGAAACTAGCAGATCCCATACAGATACATTACTTCCACATAACATAGGCAAGTTGGTGCGGTTCCATCTGTTTACTGTTAACAGGCACAGCGGTGAGATGTCAATGTATTTTCTGATGATGGATCTTGAGGCTATAGTTGGACCACATATGCTGGGAGACTGCAACACACACACACACACTCACGCACACACATGCATCTAAAGTTAGGAAGTGGGGACCCTCCGTGAGTAAAGACAGGACCTGTTCTCAGCTGTGGAAAGCAAGAAATAACATAGCAGACACACTTTGTGGTCACGTCACACTCAACGCTATCCTGAAAATTTTCCATTCCTGTTTTAAAGGTGAAATGACTAATGCTGGAGAAAACTCAGGCGAGACACATAGGATCCACTCTGTTGGGAAGGGAGGGAAGGAAAGGCCAGGAAGGAAGGATCCTCTAGACATCACATCGAGGCTTGGAGAAGGTGCAGGAGAGCTCATTGTGGAAGTGGGAGGAAAAGGCCAAACCCACAACTGCGAGAATGCACGTGAGAAAACCAGGAGCGGTGGTGTCTTAGATGTGTGGAAAAGAAGAAAAATGCCAGGTCAAAATAATGGCTTCCTCTTTGTATCATTATAAGGGCTATGACTTTCTCCCAGAATGTTCACGGATTCCACATTCATAACCTCAGTCTGCCTCGGGGGATTTCCAACATCCACTCTCAAGTGCTGTCTGGAGATCACCTCTTCCTGTCCCTCACCAACGGCAAACCCCAAGTGATGCTCCCAGCTTCACCAGGAGCCCGTTCAGGGCTGGTACAGAAGGAACACTCAGGGTGCACCGGCTGACTCGCTGGCTGTGGGAGGAGGGAGGAGGCTGTGAGCAAACACCCAACAAGTGCCACAAACTCTCGGTAAATGCATGTGCTGCACCTGACATAAGCTTCACAGCGCTGTACCCCAATGCGGACCGCGACAGTTAATTGGCTGTTACTTTGAGTACGAAAAGCCCGATGAGATTGGCTCAGCATACTGTGAGTGTGGAAGACCCACCCCCGGGGAGGGCTGTTGCCAGAAAAGGGGAAGGAAGAAGGAAGTCGCCTCAGTTTCACTGGAGGAGCGCCTGCCTTCGCCCTCGCCTTGGAC
>PVLA01005954.1:62003-134658 GCA_004027455.1 Hydrochoerus hydrochaeris
TTCTCCCGGATCCGTCGCTCCCCAGTGAACAGACAGAACCTCTGTACTCTTCCACATCTGACTCTGGGCAGCCACTGCAAACCTACCTGTAAATGTGTCTATATCTGTGTATTTTGCATTAAATGGGCTTTTCTAGTTAGCACTGACTGATACAGGACTCAAGAGGATTATGGAAGTAGGCCAGATTTTCTTAAAGAATTCAGATGTTTTGGGCAAATTCATCTTTAAAGCAGAGTCCTTCTGAGCCATGAAAGTAAACAGTGTCTAATTCAGTGTGTTTTACCAGGTCACTATTCTTAGATAGTTACTGTTCTCTAGTTGAGTATTAGCAAGTTGCTAGATTCCACCAGTCAAACTCTATCTAGTGTTTAAATAACACAGAAATAGGCATCTTGAGCTCTCTCAGGTATCATGCTGTTTCCAGCATGGAATGTTTAAAGTTAGAGCTTTTATCTAATTTTTTTTTTAAAAAAAACCCTTTACTCAGAAAGCACAAAACCCTTCTCCTGGGAGACCATGACTTTTGAGGACCAAGGGACAGGATGCTCTGGAAAAGCTGCCTATTTTAAAACAAACATGCACGTTTAGTGGGCATGTGCATTATTTTAGTTGGAAAACCCAGTTCTTTATTACACAATGGGAAGATACACAGAGCACCCTTAACAATGCCTTGCCTTTCACATTTCAGTCACCTGTGGTCAGTCAGTGTGAAAATAACTGGATACATTCACACTAATTTTATTACAATATAGTTCTGTAAGTGTATATTATTACTGTCAATCTCTGTGTCTTAATTCTTAATTTATACATAAACTTTATTATCTTAGGTATATATGTCAAAGAAAAAGCATAGAACATTGTAAGTAAGTTTAATACTGTGCATAGTTTCAGGTGCCTACTGGGGCCCTGGGGATATCTTCCCTATGAATAAGGGGGCGTCACTATAATTTTGGACCAGGAATCCAGTTTGCTTGCTGCACTTGACAGAACATGGGTGGGTGTATCACACTCCAAGTGTCCTGCTGTAGGCATGCACACACACACACACATACATACGTACATACGTACAGAGAGGCTTGCTCTGATTTTTAACAGGCTCGCCTTGCATTTTCTATAAATAGCATGGCGGTTAATGATCGCACAATAGGGCAGAGACATACGAGGTAGAGGCAGAGCTCTCCCAACTTTCTATCCAAGCCCAATTTCACAGCACAGAGGCCGAACGCGGAGACACTGGGATGGAAGACACTTCACTGGATCCTAGCCCTTGACATGCAAAGTACCAACGGGACTAAGTTTGCTCACAGTGAAAGGAGCCATTCTTATTATTGTTAAGGTCCACCAGCGTGTCTAACAGGAAATCAGCAGTATTATCTAAGCCATCCTTTTCCATGTAAATACCCAACTGCTTCAAACCCTTCACACTGAACAGACTCGTCTAATTATCATGAGGAAAACGGGGTGACGATTACATTATGAACCTTGCGCAATGGTAATTTAAATGCACCCTTCAGAATAAATACCGTAAATCTGAAGGGACCTGAGGAGTCACGTGGTCCTCTCATTCACTGCACAGAAGCAGCAAGGAAAGCAGAGAAGGGTAACATAATCTCCCCGGCCCTGCGCTGGAAATGCCTCTATAAACTCCTCTACTCTGACCACAAGGATTTTGAAATTCTAAGCCCATGGGGTAGATCAGGGTGGTTCTAGATCCTCCTATAGGTCAATGGGCATCTTGGGCTTTAAAACTTGCAGAAACAGTATGGGTAAGACAGGTTGAAGGCTGACAAGCGGCTGGGCTCCACATTTAGCAGAGCTCAATGGCAAAGACACAAACCAAGGCCTGGCGGCCTCCCATGGAGAACACCGCGTCTGTGTGGCTCCTCACATCCTCCTCCCCTTCCCGTGAGTACTGTGCAGGCCTTAGAGGCAACTGTGTACACACCTCTCCCAGCCAGGCACAGCGCTCTTGGATCAAAATCTATTTTCAGTCTATCCATTGTCAATCCACTAAGACAAACAACAGAAATCCAGGCAAGAAACAACAGGATATAAAAGAACTGGACTACACGAACAAAGGAGAGGCTCTCATCTACCCAGCAGCACCAGGATACGTTCTTTTCAAAGGCCCTGGACCACTTCCAAACCTGACAACCTCCTGGGCCCTCAATCAGACATTACCAAGCTGAAAGAACTCAACTGACACACAGTATGTGCTCGAATCACAATGTTGTGAAACTAGAAATCAAAAGCAGGAAAAAGAAAATTTCCAACCATTTGAAAACTAAAAATATACTTCTCAATAATCCAAGGGTTAATGAAAAAAATCTTAAAGGAAACAAAAAATACATTAAACTAAATGAAAATAGAAACAGGGCACATCAAAATCTGTGGGATGAGTTAAACGTGCTGAGAGGGCAACTTAGAGCACCAAATGCTTCCATAAAATAGTCTCAAATCAAGAATCTAAATTCTACTTGCAGGAAGAAACCCAAAATAAAACCAAAGCAAAGCAAAGAAAAAAGATGACAAAGAGATCAAAACATAGTGGAATTGATACCAAAAATCAGTGGAGAAAAATAATGAAGCAAAAAGTTGTTGTCTTGAGAAGATTAGAGTAACAAACCTCTAATAATAATAAAGTAAAAAGGCAGATGACCAAAAGTACCAGCATCAGATGTAAAGCAAAGATATTACCAAGGCCCTGCAAATGTTCAAAAGGTTATAAGGGCCTATCATAACTCTACATGCACAAATTTGACCACTTAAAAGAAATGGAATAATTCTTTGAAAAAAAAATCGCAATTTACCTAATACAAAATTGATCATTTGAGTAAACTTATGTTCATTAAACCAATGAATTTGTAATTTTAAAGAACTTCCCCCAAAACAAAACTCCTGGCCCAGAAGGTATCACTGGATAATTCCATCAAACATTTGAAGAAGAAATCACACAAGTTCTCACACAATCCATGTTCTGGTTCATAAAACAAAAGATGAATAGGTGCTTCCCTACTCATCTTATGATGCTGGTGGTACCTGACATCAGTACCAAAAAAAGACAGTGAAAAAAGAAAAGAGAAGAAAGAAAAGAAAAAGAAAATGCTAATCCAATTGTCCTCACGTACAGATAAAAAAAAAAAAAAACTTCAGCAAAGCATTCACAAAGTGAATTCTGCAATACATAAAAGAGAATTTTTTTTTAAAAGACACATTAGCTGACACAATCAGGTAGAGTTAACACTAGGAACAGGGATTCAATATTGAAAACCATCAATCAATGCAATTAGCCATATTAAGCAAAAGAAAACAATTCCATCATTATATCAATTGATGCAGTAAAATATTTGGCAAAATTCAGTGCTTCTGGGTGATTTTAAGAAGTCTCTTAGAAACTAGAATTAAAGGAAGTTTTCCACAAGGATAAAAATCTACACAGACACCTCCAGCTCACATCATCCTTATGATGGAATACAGAACACCCTGCCCGTAGATCCAAAGAAAACAAAAAGGTACATGGATACCACTGCTCTCGCCAGAGTGCTGGCCACTGCAACAGAAAGAAAAGCAAAAATCAGAAAAGAAGAAACAGTTTTCCTTTTCATAGGTGACATGATGCTATCACAAAAAAAATCTTCAGAAATCTATCTGAAAAAAATACTTCTAAAACTATTAAAATTTCAAGTCAAAAGATACATTAGCATACAAAAGTCAATTCTGTCTCTGCAGAATAACAGTGAACATATGAAAACTAAAATTTAAAAATACAGTACCAGGCCAGGGATATAGCTCAGTGGCACAGTGCCTGCCTGGCAAGAGCCAAGATCCTGAGTTCAGTTCCTGGTACAAAACAAAACAACAACCAAAAAAAAAAAATAGTAACATTTAAATGATAAAACTTCGAAATATTTTCAGGATTCAAATTTTAACCCTAGAAATCACTTATATAAGACATTAAAGAAGATCTCCAAATATATGAGAGACATATTATGTCCATGGATTGGCAAAGTTATCATTAATAATAATATCGTTCCCACCAATGTTCCCACAAGATTTTATTTATTTATTTATCATCTTCTGAGACAGGGTCTCGCTGTGTGGTCCAAGCTGGTCTTGAACTCATTAGGTAGTCCAGGCTGGCCTCAAACTCCTGGCAATCCTTCTGCCTCAGTCTCCCAAGTCCTGTGATTATAGGCAGGCACCACCATGCCTGGCTAAGATTTTCTTCTTTTACACACAGATAATATTTTTCTAAAATTTATATATGAAAACATATGAACTATAAGAGTTAAGAAGAATAAGGAGTCTGAATCACTCTCCCCAATTTCAAGAATTATATATAGCTGCAGTAATCAAATGAAATACAGACAGTGATGGACACACAGATAAATGAAGCAGAGAATCAAGAGTACCCCATGTTAGTCAAGACAATGAATTTCTGAAAACTAAATAAATATAATTTAATAGAGACTTTATCACTTCAGTAGCTGGTGGGGCTGGACCTGGAGATGGGGAAGGGGTATGGGCCACAATTCTCACACCCTGATTTTACATAAAATTAACTTCATCACAGTGATTTAGAATGTAAAACATAAAGTTATAAAATTTTTAGAAGAAAATCCTCAGAAATTAGAACGTCTTAAAGTGTTCCTAGAGATTACACCAAAACCATCCTCCATAAAAGGAAAATAAATAACTGGTCTTCATGGGTAATAAGACCTTCCCCTGCGAAAGTTTTTATTGAGAGGAAAAAATGACAAGCCAGAGATCTGACAAAGATGCCTCTAGAATGTACAGAGAATTCTTCATACTGAGCAGTAAAAATACGAAACAAGACAAATTACCCAACTTGTAAAAGGGCACATAACATAAAGAGATTGTTACGGTTGAGTCATGTGTCAACTTGAGACGTCTATAAGCTTCACTAAGTAACTCAGCAGCTCTTCATCCTGAGGTGTAAAGAGGCAGCCCATACCTCTCTACCATGCTGCTCACTGTGTCAATCTGAGAAGGCCTCAGACAGGGGCCAGGTCCTCACTCTGTAAACATCCTCAGCCTGATCAAGAGGCGGGCACAGAGATACGGTGAGCGCTGTACTCACCTGAGGGCTGGCAGCCTGCTTACAGTCTACGGCAGGAAAGAGCGGCTTGGTCCCCACCCGCTTTGCTCCTGTTGCTTTGCTGTCTCCTGCTTCCTAGAAGTGCTGCCCCTGTGCCACTCTGTCTGGAGCCGGCTGATTATGGACTGAAACCTCTACAAACCGTGAGCCAAATAAACCTTTCCCTCCTTCATTTCAGGAGCTGGGTATTTTGTCTCAGCAACAAGAGAAAAGTCACTAAGACAGAGATGTTTCAATGACAAGGATATACTGATGACAAACATAAAGAGTGATCACTAACCATCAGGCGAGTCTCCTGCGCTATCAGTCCATTAAGCATTTACTTATTACAGTTGCTATTTTAAAAAATAATGACTATACCAATAGCTGGTGAGAACAGAGAGAACTGAGTTGCTCAGAAATTGCTGGCTGCAAATAGAAAATGTTACAGGCACTTAGAAAAGAGTTTGACAGTTCCTGGAAAAACAAGTTGAGAGCAGAATGGTGATACAGAGTAGGGGAGCAAAAAGAAAGTACGGCTAGAGAGAGCAGAGAGAAGGCAGGGTAGGAAGTGATAAACATGATCTGCCATATATTTTGAAAGGATTTTACAAGAAACAATTTTTTTTTTGAGGCAGGGTCTCACTATGTAGCCCAGGCTGGCCTCAAACTTACAGCGATCCTCCTGCCTCAGCCTCCTGGGTGCTGGGATTGCAGGCACAAGCCACCATGCCCAGTTTGGAAGAAGGGACTTTGGATATTCTCATCATGAAGAAAAAATAAATGAAGATAAAGGTAAACTGGCTCTGTTTTAAACATCATGTAATATATACACACACTGAAACATCCCGTCACCCCACAAGTTACCTTAGTTTGAAATTTTATATTTACAAAAAAGAACTTGGGAAAAAACCATTCTGAAACATCCATGCTAGCCGTGTTACTCCTGGGCATATAGCCTAGGGAACCAAATTTTATGCAGGCACAAAAACACCTGTACACATGTGAATACAATCATGTTATGTGTACAGACAAAAGTGGAAACAACCAAGATGCCTCCTGACGGGAAAGTGAGGAGCTGAGCTAGCTACGTGTGCACGTGAAGACTTCACCCTGAGAAACACCATCAGCGCGCACGCGGCCTCCCCGAACCCCTCATTTTGCTGAATGAAAAAACGTCGGTCTCCAGAGTGGAGGATTCACATGTAATGTTCTCAGTGTGACAGAACGTGCAGGCGAGTGAGCAGATCAGGGGCCGTGTCAGAAAGTTGGGGAAGAGAAATCAGTGTGACCGGAAGAAGACAGCAACAAGTGATCTTTACAGTCATGAAGGAACTGAGGATCTTCACCGTAATTATCATCCTGATCCACAAGTGACAAAATGTGACAGCACCACACACTCACACACACACACACACACACACACACCCCATACCCCTGTCAACCTCCTGGCTTCACTACCGTACTGAAGTTAGGAACTGTGTCTCTGCACTATCCTTGCGAGACTTTCTGAATTCGTAATTATTTAAAAATAAATACTTAGAAAACATATCACCATAACGTTCTTTCTATTGGAATAACAAACCACACTCACTTCCAATATCTGGCCGCAGTTTTTTATCATATTCTCTTAGCAGTTTGTTGAGAATAAGAGTCACATCGGTGTCTTGAGACTTTGGAGCCAAGACCCACTTCTGGTTTGATGAAGAGTCTTCATATTCATCCTCTTCCACCTTTCTGGATCTGCAGTCGTGACACAGAAAACGACATAAGTACAGGGTGGCCCCTGGACGGCCACCTGAGAACCCCTGAAATGAGCAGGAAGTTCCCGTGACCCTAAGCACAAATCTACATGCTTGGAACCTAAATTTAAAACTAAAATGAAACACTCAAGAAGAATCGTGCAGGAAGGATGCAGCTGCTACAAACGTGATGTAATGTTGCATTAAATGTCACAGATCACTCCCTGAGCAAGTTAAGCTACAGACCCCTGTGACACGGAAATCCTGGTCGGATCAGCCAGCAGGCAGTAAGCCATCCTGGGAATGCCCTGGAAACCGCCCAGTTGGAGGCACACACCTTCCGGGGGTTTGCCATGGTTTACTTTCTCATGTTGTTTCTTCTCCCAGGTACAAAACCTCACCCTAGCTGATGGCGACAGCAGAATTTGCAGAATGGACTCATTGGAAATGACCAGATCTGACTGTGCTTCTCCTGGAGACTGCAGGTTGGGGTGCAGACAGACGTGGACATTCTCAGGGTGCCTGCTTGCCCAGCACTCACGCACAGGACATGGGTGAAGGGGTTAGCTGTGACTGGAGAACCCCCTTTGGCAATTTCACCAGCCTCAGTCAACACTGTTGGATTCACCTGTTGAAGGTCAATGCGGTCATTAAGAGCTAAAATCTCTCTAGTATACTTTTAACAGAGCAGTTTTGATTTGGGGGGTATTTTTGTTTGTTCTTGAGACAGAGTCTCACTATGTTCTAGACTGGCCTCAAACTACATTTTGGGTTTTTAACAAGCAGGTCCCAGTGAAAGCCTGGACATCTGGGAAATGTTTCATGCATTGCTGAATACAGAACCGGCCCTGCTGGTGACACTCATGGACGGGAGTGTTTTAGCAGAGAGGCCTGGAGGTGACCCACAGCCCATCAGGCCTAGAAAACAGAGTCTCTTCTTGTCTGGAAGAAGAATCTACTTGCAAGTGGATCACATTGGCTGGGCAAGGAAGTCACAAATCAAACACCTCCACCCTAGCTTGTCAGTGTGCAGGACTTTAGGACACTCCTTTTCACAGAAGAGGAAAAAAAGAATCACAACTGTACTATTAGTTCTGAATAGACATGAGGTCATTTATATCCAAATTCCCAAATAGGAACCAAAATGTCAGGACTATGTCAGCAAATCTGTGTTCTGGGATGAATTTTTTCTAAAGGCAACTTTGGGGATTCTCTAAATGAGATATAATGAATGTAAAATTAATAAAATACACATGCATTTTAAAGTTCAGTCCACATCATTTAAATTCTCAGAAGCACGTATGTGTTATATGTGTGTGCACCTACGCATGTGGCACATAGGATATACATGAATTTTATCAGTTTGAACCAGCTGTAACACAGACTGGAGAGGGCAGTGGTCAAATAGTCCAAACCTGGATTAATATACAGTTCTCCCTCCTTATTTGCTATGGATTGGTTTCACCACCCACTTTCATGGTTTACCAAAACCTGAAGATGCTCAAGTCAATCAAATGAAATGACCTAGCATTTCCTCTTTAACCTCCATGGATACATTAAACCATCTTTAGATGCCTGGTATCAGGTACACTGTAAATGCTACATAAATAGTCACTATACAATACTGCCTAAAGGATAATGACCAAAAAATGGGATTTTTCCAGGTATTTCTTCCCACCATTGGTTGAATCTGCCAAAGCAGAACCCACAGACATGAAGGTCTGGCTGTGACACGTACATGAGATTCTCCCTGTGAGTGTGCAGCACAGACCCTGCAGACTGACTTCTCCACTCAGGCTTTTCTTCCCAGGCCACTGCTACACTGTAACTCTATTTCTTCACTGTGTCTTGAGTAGGAGGTCAAATTAATCATCCACCAAGACTACAAATTCCTGTGGGTTTTTATTCATACTGAACATTCACCATCAATAGAAACTTATAAACAACATGTGGGATATATGTTCAGTAAGTGATACGCTGCATTCATTATTTGTAAAACTGAATTTTTACAAATAACAGAATTTTAGACACTGCTCTAAAATATGCTAGCAGGAGCAGCATCAGGAATGTTAGTATCCCTTTCCTACGAAAATGAAAAACGCAGGTGTCTGAAGCATTTTGATAAATGACTGGAGAGCAAGCACCGCCCAGGACTGGGCAAATCTTTAGTCTCAGGACACCTCTCAGAAGGAGTAACAGTTCTGAAAGATGAAACTGGAAGTCGGATTATTTCACACTTCTGTAAAACCCATTCAAAGAACAAAGACTTTTTCAAAGGAGAAAGACATAGCAATACAAGTACTATAACATTTGCATTTTTCCAGCTGCCACATGATTTCCACGACCAACTCGGCCACCACGCTCTAGCACCCTCCAGGTCCCCGCGCTCTCCCTCCCTTCTCCCTTGCTTCCTGGCCCCCTCTGTTCGTCCTCTGTTCGCTCTCCCTCAGTTTCTCTCCCTTCCTCTCTTCCTTCCTTCCTCCTCTTCCCTTCTCTGCCCCTTTTCTTGACCTCTCTCTCCCCAGCACCACAGAACCAGACCACGGTCCCCAGGGTCTGGGACTTTCTCTCGTCCCAAGAGCCACATGTGCACAGGCTGGACACGCTCACCAATGCCTCACCATCCTCTCTAGCACAGCCTTAGATTCTGAAAATTGCTTTGAGCTATCCCAGTAACAGGTACTGTTACACTGGGTCTAATTCTCCCTCTAGTGGTGAGTATTTTCCTGAACTTGCACTACCTCCCTCCTGAGTACCCAGGGCAGGAGGTAAGGAGGAAGAACAGAGAAAGGGAAAGTGAGAGCGTTTTCTGTGCCCCTTCAGGAGGGCCCCCCTGGCCCCCACCCTGTGACTGAGCGGGGTGGACCACGGGCAGAGGAGGCAGGGATGCTCCTGCCTCCCAGCTGTGAGCTATGTGTTTCTCTGTGATTCTCACCACATGCCAGCCCCATGGGAAGGTCCATACCGTGAGGAAAACGAAGTCTCCCTCGGGAACCAAAAGAGGATGGCAAAAAACGGATTCTTCTCTTCTCCTAAATCCTAAGAGGGTTACACAGAATCGCTGGGAGCATTCTGTTGCTTGGATTGTTGCATCCAAGGCACTATTACTGAAATTGGCTTTTTCTTAAAAATAAGTCAGTGATGTATTGTCACTGTCGAACAACTGCTCAACCCTCAGACAATTTTCATGCCCTACGCCTCTTTCAGAAAGAGACAAAGTCTGATGTATTTTAAACATTAAAAGGAGCTAATAAATCTCAGAAAGTAGCCGAGCATCTTTAATCCATCATGAATGCCCAAGTGTGACTTGGGTGTCTAGAAGGGAAGCCCCCACTCCAATGGGAGTAGGTTACCCACAAACCCTACCTGGCAGAGCCTTTTCCAGGGCTCTTCCCCGCCAGGAAAGCATTCCAGAATGGAACTGAGAGCCCTCTCAGAGTAAGTAACAGTTCTCAGAGATGAAACTGGGCGTCGGATTATTTCACACTTCTCTCAAGCCCAAAGAACAAAGACTTTTCCAATAACTATACTGTCTGCATTTTTTTTCAACTAGTACACAACCATGATTACCACAGTTGAGACCATATTAAAATTGGCACATCTGCCTTTGCTGAGGAGATTTTATGTGCCCTAGGGAATTGCCACAAACCTGACCACAAGCTGACCTCTTCCAGTGGGATACGGCAACCTCTCCAGTTACGCATCCTTTGAGAATGTTAATAAACACAGATCTGCAGAGGTGATTACCTGGCCCTAAACTGCTCGTTCCTTCATGGAGTTAATAGCAAGAGAAAGTTCCCACAGATGTGACTCCAGGCCTAGACCTCCTGGGTGCTGCCTGCCTGCTAGCAGAGCTACCTCAGGCTCAAGCAAGCTCAAAACACACACCTCCATCTTTCTACCAGCTCCCTCCTCTCACAGGAAGAAACTCTGGCTGCAGGGCCCAATGGCCCTGCCTCATTCAGAACTATCTATGAGTCACCGGCACAACTGGCTCTCACACTATCAACTCAGCAAAGCCGCTTGGCGTAGTATGGAGGGAGGCCCAGGGTTTTCTTCCTTAGAAGGAGCACTTGTGTCAGAGTAGGAGCAGGGGACCCAGCCACAGGTCCTGGCGTTTAGCAGTGTGTCTCCTTAGCTCCTTGGTGCTTTACAAATAGGAATGCAAACAAAGACCTCCAGACAGCACCAGGGCTCCGCACCCAGGGGGATGCCCTCTCGGATTCCCAGACCCAGGAAAGGGAGCCACGTGCTGAGGACAGGGGTGTGCTGAGGTTCGGCTGGGGGAGGGGTAGAAAGCCGGGAGGTAATCTGCTACACCAAGTCCCGGGCAGCTCCAGCCAGAGGTCCGGCCTGCAAGACACAACTAAACATCCCAGGAACCCCGAGCTGTGTTGAGAGCAACAGGTTTTAACCCTTCTTGCCCTTCTGCCCTCCAGAGCCCTTTCCACCGCTCCTGGAGGCTTCTAAGTCTGTGGACCTGGCTGCTGTTTGGGAAGGTTAAAAGGTATTGAAGGGTGACATCATTTCTCACCAGGAAGAAATACCGGGGGTGGGGGGGAGCAGACCACTGGGCTCCACCACCAGCCCCTTTTCCGTATCTCCTGACAGTCTTGGTCTGAGTCAGTTGTCCAGGAGGCCCTGAACTCTGGTCCTCTTGCTCAGCTGCCCAAAGCGCTGAGAGCACAGATGTGCACCACCATGCCTAGCTCCCCGGGAAGGAGAGCCTGACTACCATGTTCACACGCCTGCCTCGTGGGGGTTAGGGGTGTGCGTGTGTGTGTGTGTGTGTAGGACCTGGGGTCACAGGCCTTTCAGGGAAGCTGGACATTCACCATCCCCAACTCTCTCCGCTGCCTCCAGCCTGGGCTATTCTCTGATCTGGTCTCAACTGAGCAGCTGGGAAACCAGGCTTCCTGGGTCCTGGAAACTGTCAGAGATGGATCCCATGGAGATATGGATCGGTGTGAGTGAGTGTGTGTAACTTCTGGGGTGTGGATAAGAGATTGTTCCGGAAATGTGAAACACAGCTGCTACCCTGTATTCTTGCTTTTCAGCCCCTCGTAAAACCTCCGGGTCCTCGGTGTCAGGAGGGCCCACCGCCCCTGTCGGAGTCCCGTCCTGCGGACCGCAGGGAGGCCCCGTCTGTCGCTCGGCCCGAGCCCGGACGGGTGAGCGGGGAGCCCGCGCTCCCGCGGCGCCCACCCGGCTCCGCTGGGACCCGTGCCCGCCGCCCTCTGGGCTCCGGCCCCCCGCGGGGCCCCTGCGCCACTCACCGCGCGTGCAAGCCCGAGAGGAGGCACAGCAGGAGCAGCAGCTTCGGGGCCATGGTCCTGCGGCGCGGGCGGCCTCGTCCCGGCCGGGCGCACGGCGGCTCGGAGCCCCGGAGCCCCGAGGGCGGCGTCTGCGGCTCCCAGCGCAGGTCCGCGGAGGGCCGGGCTCGGGGACCCCGACGCGCAGCCCGCGCCCACGCGCGCCCCCCCCCCCCCGCCGGCAGCGCAGCCCGCGGGCGCGGCGTCCGGCAGGCGGCGAGCAGACGCGGGTCCCACGCGCGAGCGCGAGCGCGGGCCGCGCCGAGGGCCGAACGGCTCGGAGGGGGAGACCGGGGGCGGGGCTCGGGCGGGGGCTGGGGATCCCGCGGGATCCGGGCCGAGGCCGGTTCGAACTTCCCCGCGAGCCGGAGCGCGCGCGCCTCCTGCCGGCCCCGCGCGGCAGCGCCCCGCTCCGGCAGGCGGCGCCCTCTGGGCCTGCAGGAGTGCACCCGGGGGAGCAGTGGGGTGCACCCGGGGGGCAGCGGGGTGCACCCGGGGGGCAGTGGGGTGCACCCGGGGGGCAGCGGGGTGCACCCGGGAGAGCGGGGGTGCACCCGGGGGAGCAACGGGGGGGGACCGGGGAGGGAGGGTGCACGGGGGGAGGAGTGGGGCTGCACCGGGGGAGTGGGCGCCGCCGCCAGAGCTGAGACGCAGGGGCCTGGCTCCGCAGCCGCGCGCACCCGAGATCCGCGCCGGAAAGGCGGCCGGCGGGGCCCAGAGAGCGCCCTTCGTATTTTCCTCTCCAGGAGGAGAGACTAAGAACAATAAGCAGCAGGAAGAAAATCGGTTTTAAAGGAAGGAGGGGAAAGAGCCACAGTCAAAGAGAGACAGAGACCCAGCCCGGAGGCGGCGGGGAGGGAAGGGAGAGGAGGGGGAGGAGACCTGGCGTTCAGCGGGCGTCAGGGGCCCCAGATAAGACACCTGTGCCTGCTCCTCCTCGCTCAGTGTGTTTCCAGAAAGCTAGAAATACTGCACTAGCAACACAGGCAGTTTGCTAGAAATTTCCTTTTCTAGACAAAAAATATTTCTTTAAAAAATGTATTTTCATCTATTCATGCAATCATAGAGGAGACCACTGTGGCTTTAATACTGTCCGACACCTTTGTTCACACGATACCCAGACCAGAAGCTGAGGCTCTCTGGTGTTCCCCTTACTGTGGAACCTGCCAGCACCAGGTGGCCGTGGAGCAGCCCTGGGGCCGCAGCTGGGGGTACCCGGGTGGGCTCTGCTGCCCTCTTCCTTGGCTGCCGGCCTTGGTGTGGAAAGACCCACCATTCTGGCCACAAGACTCGGGTAAGAACGCCGAGGTTTATAGGACTTTTGGAACCCACACTACCTGAGAAATAAATCAGGAGCAAATTAATAAGAACACCAAGGCGGATTGGGGGGGGTTGTTTTGTTTTGTTTTGTTTTTTGGTCCCGGGTAATCGAGCTCAGGACCTCAGGCTTACCAGGCAAGCGCCTGAGTCGCTAAGCTAAACCCCCAGCCTGGTCAGAGTGTGTGCCACAGCACAGGGCGCTCAGGACGATGGACCCCACAGACCAGAGGAGTGTGAGAAGCGCTGCTTATGTAGCAGCTCCAGGCCCCACACTGGTCCAAGCACGGCCCTGATTGCTGCAGGGCTGCAGAGCGGTCCAGGGGGCCAGAAGTGTTCTGGAAGGCGCATGTGGAGACTGGCGCTGTCAGCTCCACCCTAGAGGGAGGGAGGGCCCCACTGGGCCCCGCAGCGCTGCTGTTGGAGTGGTGTGGAGGCCAGGTAAACTGCATCATCCCACTGTGGGTGCCGGCTCCCTAAGGGGGCATGTTCCTGTCTCTCACCGTCCTTTCTCTCATGGACAGGTCGCCTACTCAGAATGGCCATCGGCCCTTCTGTGAGGTCCTGAGGAGGATCTCCTCCTAACCCACCCGTCTCCTGCTTCGGGGCACAGACCAGGTCAGTCTCCACTGGAGAGACATAAGAGTACCGTCGGCACCTCAGCCCTCATGAGACAGGGGCCTTCCAGTCCCATTCTTCTTACCGCAGAGCTCAGCGCTTTGATCCTCAGCTGGGTGTTGCTCTATTGCTTGTAGTAACAGGGTGTTTGGCTTGTGTCTAGATGTCTGCCCAAAGCCTTTTGCAGTCAGTCATAGGTGGGGCTTTTCCAGAGGTGGCTGAGTCTAGACCATGTGATTGTTTCATGGTGAAATGCTAGAGTAAAAGGTGCTAGAGTAAAAGGTGCCTAATCAGTCTTCTGAGTGGATTGGCACCACCCTAATCCTGGTAGACCTGATACATGATAAGGGACAGGAAGAGATGTCTTCCCCTTGTTCCTTTGGTACCTTCTGTCTGGCACTGACCAATGCCCCTCTGCGGAGCCATGCTGCCTTGGAGTCAGAAGATTGTAGGCTGAAACCTCCACAAACTGGGAGCGAAATAAACCTTTCCCCCTTTAACTTTAGTTGTTGGGTATTTTGTATTAGCAATGAAAGAAAAGCAGCAAACACATACAGTCAGCCCTCAGTGTCCACACAGGGGACCTGCTGCAGTACCCAGGGGACACCAAAATCTAAAGGGTCTTGTGCGAAATGTTTCTGCAAACTTCCTCCCTTGCTCACTTTGGGGTCACATGCAGCATTGAAAGCAATGTAAATGCTGTGTCAATAGTGGCATCATTAGGGGACAATAGAGAAGTGATCTTTTAGGAAAACCTTTCCCACTGAGGGTTGGTTGGTTGGTTGGTTGGTTCTGAGGATGCAGAGCCCACAGGCATGGAGGGCGCCCTGCGTGTCAAATCTCCATGTTTTTGTTGTACTGTGAGAAAGATGCAAACACAGAATTGTTTTGTGCTTCCATGTTTACCATGGTCATAGGAACGCAGCTGAAAGTCACCATCAGACAGTAATCCTTTAAGAACTAATGCTACTCCTCCCCTCTGCATGCACAGCCCTGTTTTATAATTTTGTTTTGAGACAGGATCTGGCTAAGCTGCTGAGATGGGACTTGAACTTGTGATCCTCTCATTTCAGCCTCCCAGAGTTTAACTCTGGCAACACTATTCCTACCATTACCAGGGACCGATCCGCTGCCAAACCCCAGGCCGTCAGCCTGAATCTCTGTCTCACTCGCTGTGTAGGGCGGTATCTCTAGTGAGGTCAGCAGACATTCACTGATTCTTCAAACAAAATCTTACACTGCTCAGCACTGCACCTATTTCCTGAGTGCCAGCATAAATACTTACAAGTTGTTTATTATAGAAACAGACTAGTACTTGAGTGGTTTTGTGAAATATCAGTATAATGTGAAGTGTCCTGGTATTTTTTATGCATTTACATTTCACATTCCAGTCAATGGAAAAGCAGATGTGATACTTTTTACATCTCTGCGCTGTCTCCTTCCCTTTCTTGCATAGTTCAACATGCTGTTATTTTGCAGGAGTGCGGTGTGACCTCCTTCAGGACTGGGGATGCTTTGCTGTGCTGATGTAGCTGTCAGCGTGGTAGACCTGGATGGTTTACCCTGGGAAGCCCCCTCCCCATAGTGCAGTGTGGAAAAAGATTTTTCTTTTTTAGCTTAATAAGTCAAAGCTAGCTTTCTGGGCATAAGTGCGAAAGCAAAAATTCAAGGTCAGAATCTTCAAAGGAGAAGCTACCAGGCTTTGAAGTTCCCTTCCTTGCCCAGGTTGACCTACAGGATGCTCTGTGAGCAGAAGCAGCGCCCAGCCTCCTTCCTGCCTTTCTCCACCTTGAGTACTGTGCCAGGGAAGTCAGGGGCCACACTGGGGTCATGGGACCTAAGCTCCTCCCCCTGCCTCGAAGTGCAGAAAGGAAAATAAAATGCAGCGGAAAGGAGAAGACCACAGCTTGGTGTGTAAGTGTAAGAGGTAAGGATTGGAGGACCATCCGAGAGCACTCACACTTCCTCAGGCTGAGCATGCTGCATGCTCTGAGTGTGCTAGATCTTCCTGCAAGGCCGAGCACACCAAGCCGCCCAAGTATGAGCTGGATTTCTGCAGGCCACAGGGAGCAACCCTGGAGCCGGGAGATGGCGTGCAGGCCCTGGGATCCTCCTGTGATTCCCGGAGAAATCTCTCTGAGAACACCTCCCAAAGGCTCTGTCACCAGCTCCAGGTGTGGAGCAGCAGAGCAGGAAACAGCCCTGGTGCTCAGCACACTGCACCACTACCTCAGCTGACGTTTAACTTCAGTTTTTTAAACTCCTTCCCACTCCAAAAATTGTACTTCTGAATTATCAGGTTTTATACTTTTATGTATTTTTTAAAAGCACCTTTTATCCTTACTTGTAATTAAAAAATCATTACAGAGGGATCAGAACATACAGTAATATTTAAAGTATGGCCCAGTGACTGTTTTTACAGATGTGTACAATAAATGTGTCAGGAATATGTGTGTGTCACCTGGGTTGTGATACAGCTTTCCCTGGCCCCTTCTCCTTGGCTGGGCAATCTTTGAAATCAGTCCTGGCACAATGGAACCACTATTTCGTCTTTTCCCATAACACACTGTTTCAGCCTGCTCTGCCAACTTAGAAGAATGCAAGAGTACACAGCAGTGCCATTTACTGGTTTTTCTTACCCAGTAGTATACATGTCAAGTGTATGCACATTGCTCCTGGAATAGGCGTTCGTTACTGGTTTATTGCTGCACTTCGTAGTCAGGTGAGTGCATTTACCAACCACTAACTTTTTTTTTTTTTGCCAGTGGATGTTTACTTCCTTGAAACTTTGAGATGTTATGAATAGCGCTGGCATGAACGTGCATATGTGTGTGTATTTTTTGGGCATATGTGCTCATTTCTCTTGCTGATCTGGCTAAAATAGAATCTGTACGTCACAAGGAACACATATGTTCCTTGATAATATAACCAAGGAGATTTCCCGGGCATCCGTATCTCAGTATCACCCTTTGGCTGTGCCTGAGTTCCACAAATAGCTTTGATAAAGTGTGTCCTTGCCATTTCTTCCAGTGACAGTCACTCTGGTACTCATTCTTGTTTTGATTTCAGCAGACTACTTTCAAATTCTTACCAGCCATGTGCCATAGCATCTCACACAAAGGGTCGTTTAAGTCTTTTTCTGCCTTCCAACAAACTACACCCAATGTCCAAGTGATTTTTTACCTTTGTCTATTTAGTCTGTCTGCCTTTTATTTGCAGAAACTCTTTGTGCATTTTGACGTGAGTCCTTCAATGTGTGTATGATGAATATGTTCTTTCAGCAGTCATTTGCCCTGGGTATTAGTTGGCTTTCTGCTACTGTAACAAATACCTGACATAAATCAGTTATAAATGGTTGACACAGTGTCGAGGTCCCATCCATGACCCACTGACCCCACTGCTGTGTATGTCAAGAAGGGAAAACCTGATGAGCAAGTTTGCTCCCCTTGGTGTGGCCCAGAGGCACGGAAAGGGAAGGGTCCCTGCTCCACAATCCTCTTGAGGCAGAGTCCCACTGACCTAAAACCTCGAGCTGGCTCCACCACCTTCCCACGGTGTGGCCACTGTGACACGGGCCCTTTGGGGATGTTCCAGTTCAAACTGGGACTCCTGGTCTTCTCCCAGCAGTGTGTTTGAGGAGCACTACCGCTTTGGTCCTGTTTACCAACCACTGCCTATCCAAAGGTCACGTGATAGTCTATTACGTTTTCTTCCAAAATTTTAAGACTAAATCCAGTTTGTAATTGATTGTAGTGTATTATTTGTTTATGAGTCAATGGTTGTTTTCATAAAGATAACAAATTGATCTAGCATGATTATTTAAAACACTGTGACTACTGAATTTACAAATGACCCAATATGACTGCATCTTTTTCTGGACTCTTGTTCTTTTTACCTATTTAGCTACACTTGAATTAATACAATACTTTAAAATTCCTATAGTCTTAATTGTTCTTAATATATAACATTATTAGTATTTTAAATTTAACAATTCATGTTTTTGCTCTTTGCACAAAATTTTAAGTGTTCTGCCGTAGCTACTTGTAAGCTTTCAAAGACATTTGTGAGTAATTACCACAAACTTCAGATAATGCTATATAATCCACAGCTGATAGCGCGAGTTTTCATACTGTTCCAAAAACATCTTCCCATCCATTTCAAGATTCCCTCCAGGTCGCACACCTCATTAGCTGTTGTGCCCCCAAATTCTGTTTCTAGTGTGGAGCTCTTCTGGGGTCCTCTACACCATCAGCAGTGACACTGGATGGGAGGCTTTTGTAGAATGCACCTCAGTCAGAGTTTGTGGGCCATCTTCTCACTCTTGGGTCTGGGTTGTGTAGTTTTGGCAGAAAGGTGACTTACGGAACTCTGCTTTGGTCTGAGAATCACACTAGGGTGGGCACAATGTTGATTTGTCCTGTTATAGGTCACACTGATCCTTTGGTTGAGTTGGAATCTGGAATTTGGTTGAGCTTTCTCCACTGTACAGTCACTTTTTTAATGTGTAAGTTGTTAACTACTCTTTGGAGAAATTATTTGAGAATGCTTACCTATTTTAGTTTTAAAATGCAGTGGTAATTCTTGCTTGCTGGCTGTAAAATGTTGATTTTCTACTTCTAATGTTCCCCTACAATTATTAGTTGCTTCACCCTGAGAAGGCACATTACCTCTTCCTATTATTACATTCAGTGTGGACTCATAGTTTATTATTTTATTCAGTGGATTCTAAATATTTATTGATTGCATATTGTTGCATATTTATTCTGTATAATTTATACTTATACACTTATTTCTAGTTATTCTCAAGTTATCTGTGACATAGAGGGAAGGAGCCTAGTTGTTTATAAATGACATAGTTTTATTCTTCTCAGTAGTTAAATAATACTGTTGTCCATTATGTTTATGCTTCACTTTTCTTCATCCATTTATCTGTTGATGGCCCTAGGCGTTTCTGGAGCATGGCTTTTGTGAATTGCTGCTGTTAATATGGGTAAGCCTGGATCACTATTATATGAGGTCTTTCAAGTTTTTCAACAAATATACCCAGGAGAGAGATGACTAGGTCAAATGAAATCTTAACTTTTGGCTATTCGAGGACACTCCATACTTCCGATTTCCACAGTCATCCTGCTACTTTACTTTCCAGCAGTGTAGAAGGGTTCCTTTGCCCTGTATCTTCACGAGCATTTACTGTTTTGTGTGTTCTCTTTTTGTGGTACAGAGAGATGAACCCATGGCCTCCTTACTGACCTAAACTGCCAGCCCTTTTTATTTTTTATTCTGAGACAAACCCTTACAAATTCACTCAGTGGCCAGGCTGGGCTATAATTTGGAACCCTCCTGTCATGTCTACCATTGTGCTGGCATTACAGACCTGTACCTCCTATTCCAGCTTGTTTGCATTCTTGAGTAATCCTTCCATTGTGGCTAGAATAAGATGGAATCTCATATTTTGTTTTAATTTGCATTTCCTAATTACCAATGATATTGAACACTTCACCATGTATCCATGGGCCATTTTTATCTTTTTTTTTTTTTGAGAAGTATCTACTGAGTTCATTTGTCCCTTTTATAATTAGGTCATTTGTTTGAGGGGGTCATGTTTTTAGTTCTTTATATATATAAGGTATTAGTCCTCTATAAGGAGTAGTTGGTAAAAATGTTTTCCCATTCTGCATGTTGTCTCTTTCCTCTGTTGATGGTTTTCATTGCAGTGCAAAAGCTTTTTAGTTAGATATTATCCTATTTATTGATTCTTTTTTAATAGAACATATTTTGGTACATAATGGTTACATTTATTGCGGGAATTTGGTCCATGGATGTGACACCTCTTAATTATTTTTATGTCCCTTTACGCTCCATCCCCTTCCTCCATCTCTTGGTCCCTGTCTCATTTGCAAAAGGTCTGTCTCCCTGTCTCCTATTACCTATCTCTTATTTCGGTCTTTATTTATACTTCCTATTTCCCATATAAGAGAGGTTGTTCAAAATTTAAGCTTATGTGTCTGATAAATTTCATTATTATGGTCTCCAGGTGCATCCATTTTCCTTCAGATGACTCAAATCTATCCTTCTTTATGGCAGAATAGTAATTCATTATATATAATACTACACTTTCTTTATCCATTCATCAGTTAATGGAAATAGAGGCTGCTTCCAAGATTTAGCTATTATGAATTGTGCATGTATATGCATGTGTCTTTGTAATATGATGTCTTTTACTCTTTCAGAAAGATACTTCTAAGAGGAATAGCTGACTCAAATATAATTTTTTTTTTGAGGATCATCCATAATGATTTTCATAGTGGTTGTACTAATTTACATTTCCACTAATAATGTAGCTTACATTTCCCCCCCATGTCGTGCAAGCATTTGTTACTATTTAGCATTTTGATAACAGTCATTTTTTTGAAGTCAGATGAAATCTCAGTGTTGTTTTAATTTACATTTCTTTAAAAGTCAGAGGGGTTGAGCATTTTTTCAAGTATTTATGGTTCTTTTGGGAAGTGCTATTCATTTCTGATTGATCCTTATATTTTGGGAAATCTGGCTGTTAAATGTTCTTTATATATGCTGGATATTAGTCCTCTGTCCAAAGAACAGTTGGTGAGATGTTCCCCACTCTGCAGTTTCTCTTCGCTCTGTTCTTTGCTTCCTTTACTGTGTAGGAGCTTTTTAATTTGCAATAACCCCTTCTCAGTTGTTGTTATTTCTTGTGCAACTGGGAATCTTTTTGAAAGTCCTTACCTGCTCCATATCTTGAGTTTTACCTATTCTATCTTCTAACAGATTGTTTCTATTTTAATGTTTCGATCCTTGATCCATTTTGATTTTAGATTAGTGCATAGTGAAAGATAAGGATCTAGTTTGACTCTTCTGTATGGCCATGTTACCTCTAGCATATGTTTTAGGCCCTTCTGTCAGAGATCAGATGGCCAAATGTGCCTAGGGTTATTTTTCTGTCTTCTGTTCTGCTGCATTGATCCACCTGTCTGATGCAGCGCCATTGCTATGCTGTTTTCATTACTACAGCTTTGTAATATAACTTGAAATCTGGGATTTTGATGTTTCTTGCTTTACTTTTGTTGCCAATATTACTTTTGCTGTTTAGGGCCTTTTGTGGTTCCAAATAAATTTTCAAATTGTTTTCTCTAGTTTTGTGAGCAATTCTGTTGTATTTTGAATGTGACTTCTTTAAATCTATGTATCACTTTAGGATATTTAGTCATTTGACAGTGTTGAATCTGCCTACAGGAACAGGGGATGTCTCTGTATTTTCTGATGTCCTCTCTGGTCTCCTTCTCAGGATATTGTTGTTTTATTTGTAAGAATCTTTTATTTCTTTGGTAGATAATCCTTATGTATTTAAATTTTCTTGATGCTATTGTGAATGATGCGTTCATTGTGGATGTAGGGGGTGTTATTGATACTTGTGTGCTGGTTTTTTTTTTTTGTGCTGGGGATTGAACTCATGACCTTGTGCTTGCCAGGTAGGTGCTTATGCTGCTGAGCTAAATTCCCAGCCCTGTGTGCTGATTTTATGTCTTGCTACATAGCTAAATTTGATTATTAATTCCAGGAATCTTTTAGTGGAATTTTTAGGTGTTCTATTTAAAAGATCATATGCAAACAATGATAATCTGACTTCTTCCTTTCATGTCCAATAATTTTTATGTTAGGTACACACTATTTAGTGCATATATATTTGCAATTGTTACCTAGTCCTGTTGAATTTTTCTCTTCATCAATATGTAATGACCTTGTGTTTCCTGATCAATTTTACCTTAATGTTTGCTTTGTCTAAGGAAGTAACACAAGTTAACTTGTTACTCCTACTTGCTTTTATAGTCCTAGTGCTTGGAATTGGTTTTCCATCCTTTGATTTTTAAATCTATGAATTTCCTTTTGGAGTAGATCTCTCCTGAGTGCTGCAGCTCGCTGAGTTTTGCTTTTTTGAACCACGCTGTCAACATTTGTCTTTTAAATGAGGGGTTGGGGTCATTACATTGGGAGTTACATACATAGATTTTTATTTTTTGGTACCAGAAATCAAACTGAGCACCTTGTGCTTGCCAGGCAGGCACTTACACCACTGAGCTGTATCCCTGCTACACTGGGAGTTATTACTAGAAGGTATTGATTTATTACTGTTGTGCTTTTTTTCTATTGTTGGCTCCTTTATTTTTTCCAATTTTTATTCATTCATTTGTTTGTTTTTCTTTGTTTACTCACCTTCCTTGATGTATTCATTCTGTCTGACTTTTTGAATTTGTTGGCTTCATTGTCTCTTCCTACGATATTACTGAGTATTTTACCGAGTGTTGGTTTGGTGATCAGGAATCTATGAAGGTGTTCTTTTGTTGTGGAAAAACTATTTCTCCATCAATTTGGAAAGATAGTTTTGCAGAATATCTGAGTGTTATTTGGAAGCTGTTTTCTTTTAAGGTTTGAAACACTTCCCTTAGTACTCTCCTGTCCTTAAAATGTGTGTTGAGAAGTCTACTGTAATCCTAATGGGTTTACCTTTATCAGTGATGCTTTGGTTTTCCCTGAGAGCTTTTAAGATACTTTCTCTAGTTCCAGTTATTCTTAAGTTAGTATTCTTAACATCATTTGATAGCTGCTAGATAAATTTTTCTTTTTCTCTTAGAATTTCTCTGAGTATAGTATGTGATTCCATTTTGTTCTTGCTTTTTGAAACCTTATCTTCACATTGGTCATTTCTGCTTCCTATTAACTCAATAGAATTCTTTATCTCCAGTGTTTCTGTTTGGCCCCTTTTCGTGGACTCTGTTTCTTTGGCAGATGTGTCATGCATATTTTGAATTCCTTAGTCAGCTTTTCCAAAGTTTTTCTTTTATTTCTTTCTTCCTTAAACATATGGATCGGTTTGTTTGGTAGTACTAACTTTCAGGTTATGCCATCTTTGAACTAACTGAGTTGTTTCTTAGCTTAATCTTTGATCAAATAAAATAGAAATCAAATAAAATCAAATAGAAATAGAAATAAAACCTTCACACAGTTGTTACAGGGTCACCCAGAACATCTCCAAGCTCCTCCCCACGTGAGTCACGGTCTGATTTTGAGTAACTCAAGAGTTTTCCCCTGTGGTGCAGGGCCTACTGGGCCATGAGGGCCATCTCACCCTTCAAACCCATGTCCTGTCTGCAGGCTGTGGCTGGACGTGAGCCGGTGCAGACCTCTGTGCACCTCACCACCTGAGTGGACTTGGGGGCAGATGAAATGGCTGTGTCCACACTGGCTTTCCTTTTCTAATATATGACCAAAAGGCCACCAGCTCAGGCACTGGTCACCACCTCTCCCTGCAGATGCCTTTATGTCTCAGCCACATCCACAGAACCTAGGGACATCCCCAGGCTCCACGAAAGACAGAAAATAACAACAATCATCAGAAGGCAAGAGAGAAGATGCTGCCTAGTGAGTATTACTGGGCTGGTGCTGGAGAAAGGCAGTCGGCCCGAGTCAGGGGTGAAAGATCAAAGTCTGGAACAGGAGCATACGTGAAAAGAAACTGGGCTGGACCGAAATCCGGCCTCTGAGGCTGTGTGGTGACAAAGTGGGCCACTCCCCGGTCACCTTCACAGCTCACCCTCCCCACTCCAGAGCCAGCGAACAAGACATCTTGGGAGAGGACTGAACTGAGAGAGGGAGTGGCCCTTCTGGGTGGCCTGACTGATGGAGTGGACACGCAGTGACCCTGTCCTCCCCACCAGGCGCAGCAGTGAGACGTACGTAACCCAGAATTTAGAGAAAATGAAAGCAGGCGAGCAGGGCAGGACAAAACACCACACACCTGCGTCTGGCTTCTGGGAACAGAATGCTCCCACCGCTGCTAGCAGCTGGACCATTGTGGGATAGAAATCTTGCTGGACACAGAGAAAAACAGCTGCCCATTCACTGCCCCATGTACCAGGAAAGCAGTGTGGGGGGCCGTCTGTGCATCCCAGTGTAGTGCACTCCCACACGGGGTGCGCGCACGCGTGTGCATGTGTGTGTGTGCATTGTGTGCGTGTGTGTAGGCCTTTTTGTCACTGTTGTTTTGGTTCAATGAAGACTGTTGTTGGTCTATTAATAGTGCTTGTAATAAATCTATATATAGCTTTTGGTAACATGGTGATTTTGACAATGTTAATTCACCCTATCAAGAGGCAGAGGACGTTTTTCTATTTTCAGTGCATATTATTCTTTGAGAAATGATTCAACATTATTTATCCTAATGCCGTTATCTAATGTTATCCTCAAGTTATTCAGGGTTTAGACAGTGGAAGGTTCTTCTGCTTTTACGATATTTTTGAGATGTTTTTCAGTTTTTAAAATTCTTTAAAAATGTAAAATATCTTCAGTTTTAGTTGACGTGCAATATACAAATAAAACTATTTATTTAAAGTGTATAATGTGATGATTTAATGAACACACAACTCTGATGTGATTCCCACGACCCCGTGGAAATACCCTTCAGCCGCAGAGTTACCTCCCCTCAGTTTCCGGAGTGAGATTTCCCAGGCTCGCTCAGACATCCTTTTGCTCAGTCCTTGAAGTCAAAACTTTTGCTGGTTCATTATTAAAAAGCATAATATTTAGAGAACAAGCTTTTCTTGTTCTGAAGTATCACTGACCGACTGAAGACTTTTTGGAAAACAGAGGTAGATTATGCACGTGATAATTATTGGTATGACGCTGCTATGATATTACTTACAGGATTACTTTTATGGTTATGCAGGTTTCCTATTTGTAACTGTCTTCTACAGTGAAATTCCCAGTTCTCAATGAAATTAACGTTTTGTAAGTTTTCCAAGCCTCCTGTGCTTAGAATGTAGTGCAGATCTAAGTGAACATGCCACAATGAAAAGAAAACCTCAAGAGTTCAGGATATTTTTTTCAGATTCTTCATTTTCCTCTTTAGTCTAAGAAAGTAAAAGATTATTAAAATACTGCGCCCCAAGGTTACTTGATTTAACTTAAGCTTGCTCTTTCCTCCCAAGAAGGATGATGCTATTAGTTGAAATTGAAGCTAAATTCATTTTTTTCTATTTGTGTCCAGTTTTAAGAGTTTCCTGTATTATTTAGATTTATAATTTTATTTTGAATACACAAAATACTGGCACAAATTTCAAATTAACAAAATGGAGTAACACTTGAAGTTTCATTCCATTCTATCTCTTCCACTTTTTCCCAACACACACACATACATGCACACACCCCTTCTCTATGTAATAAATCCCACTAATTTCTTCATGTTCTTTTACACAAATATTTTTCATTTTTCTTTTACTCTGATATGATATAAAATCTTGCATACTACATGAAAATTCACATACTGCTGCTTTAATTTTTTCAACAGTATATCTCAGAAATGCACCCATCAATACAGCCCTGATTATTTTTGCAAGACTACATAGTGCTCTATTTTGTATAATCATAATTTTTAAATCATTTCACTGAATTGAGGCATTTCAGTAGCTCCTGTATGCTGCAAATTCATGTCATGCTGTATCATATAAGCATGGGCGTGCCTACTTTCATGCTGGTGGAGACATATCTTCAGGGTAAAGTGCTAGACATGGGATTCTTAGGTCAAAGGGTACTTGTGTAATTAAGGCAGAAGATGCCAAATTTTCTTCCCAAGGAAAATGTTCTCCATACTATCAATAAGAGATGATATATATCTTTCCATAGCCTAGTCAATAGGGTAGGATTTCAAATTCATTCTGTATTAAATTTTAAATGTTATATGCTGTTATGTTGTGGGTAACCCACATTTATGTTTTAAATTTTAAAATAAGCACTGAGAAATGATATTTCAAGGTAGTTTTAATTTGCATGTTTCTTATTATGTGTGATATTGAATATTCAAGATGTTTTAAGATCATTTTAGATTTTGGCTAATTATATTTCCATATCCTTTGCAAATTTTTCTATCATACATTTATGTTTTGTCTTCAAAGTTAAGGAACTTATATTTTTATGCATTAGGGATGTCAGGCACCTCATTGGTCTCTGCTGCTGGTAGATCGGGCACTCAGCGGTGACTCCAACCAGGCCAAGGTTGGTACTGGAGATCTGCACAGCTGGGAGCTCGACACGCTCTATCCCACAGCCACTTTGTTCACGAGCCCATTGGCCAAGAACAGCGGCTCCTGGGGAAACGCCCTGGGGGAGGCCATAGAATAGGTCATCCTGTCTTTACTTTATTACTAAAATTATCGCCTGCTAAGGTCACCCATTATTGAGCAGTCACAAGGAACATACATATGTGACACACCTGGCCACATGCTTCTTTCCCATGTCAGGTTGTCACTGACACTGAAATTGTGTCATCCTCGCAGCTCTGCCTATCTAGCCATCTGGGCTTCTCAGGGCCTAAATCAATGGGCCAAAAAAGCAGCTAGCATAGTCACCAGGCGGTTAATCCTGACCACCAGGGACAACAAGCCAGCTACAGAATGGAGACACGGAAGAGAACGCGTGAAATACAGGAAATGCTCAGCAGGCTCAGTATTTTCATATCCTCTGGTTAAAGTCACTGGGACATTGCAATCAGGAACATTTAAATCGGGCAGGACTACTTACTATCTGTACTTTCAGGAACAGACCTTGGTTCCTTCTGTCAGGTAAAGAACCATGAGCAGCTAAATGTTTGCGGACATAGAGGGAATATCATGTGACTAGCGAAAGAAAGTCTTCCTATATTTAGCCTCAACCAGGATGCCAGTGTCAGAAATGAGCTTGAAATAATTATGAGAATTTATTCTCATTATTTTGGCATAGACATGTTTGTGTTTTCAAAAACTATTTTTTCTACCATCCTATAATTAATATAAAACACGATAATGATGTTTAGAGCTCAAAGAATAAAAATGAATATCACCGGCCAGATATGGTGGCTCATAGCCATAATCCTGGTATTCAGGAGGCTGAGGCAAGAGGATCCTGAATTCCAGGCCAGTGAGACCCTCTTTCAAACACAAAACAAATGAAACATTTGAAAATCATATGTAAAATTTCCAAATGAAATAGACACAAAGCTTAAATATCACATGGTTTCTCTTACTCTAGAAATTCAAACTATGAAAAGCAAAATAAAAGATACAGGAAATAGGGAAATGGATCTTCCTCAAATGGGGAGGGCATCTAGAGGCAGTTACAGGAGAAGGAGGGAGGCAAAGGGAGTGTAAGAAGAATCAAGAAGTGTGTGAACACGTAGCGACTCCACACAAGGAGCATAAACACAAAAATAAACAAATTAGCCATCACTCAAAGACTGTGCCTTCTCCTCTTAGAAATCTGCTAGCATGCTTGTGGTTGTATGTGTGTCATTTGTATAATGTTAGGCAAAACTATGATTTAATTATCATCTTCATTTGGAGACAAATTAAGGATACATGTCTGGGTGCCAAGTTGGTAAGGGATAGATTGCTATATTGATTTGTCATTTGGCGTGGATGTGGGCCCCAATTACTCAATTAAACTCTAATTTAAGTGTTGCTAAGGAAGGAACTTGCAGAAGTAAAGTCTCTAATCCATTAACTTTAAATTGAGGAGGTTGTCTTTGTTGGCCTGACTCAATTATTTAGAAGGCTTTAAAAGTGGAAATGAGGTTGGGCCTGCCTGCCTGCCTCTGTGACCCCGGGCTGCTCTTGGCCGCCCTGGGGAGGAGGAACACCAAGCTTGGCCCCTGCTCATGCCGCTGGGCATGCCTCAGTGCCTCCCAGCAACTGCCATGCAGAGGAAAAGCACTGAGCCCCTCGCTCTGCAACCCATCACACTCCTCCCTTGTGCTGACCCAGAAAACTGCTGCACACACCTGGCTCGACCCGCTGCCCTCGGCCACCCTCCCCATCTCTTAAACCAAGCACCGCTGTGAACTTTTGCCTCCCACTCTCCCACAACATTGAACTGTGCTGGACTGGCAGTGCTGGTTTGACAGAAGACTTGGTGGCCCCTCGCCCAGACAGAGGACCCCAGTAGGTTCCAATCACTATGTACCTAGGTCTCAACCACACAGTAGGACCCTGGGACATACACTGCCAACAGTTGTGACTATTGGGATTAAATAACCAGATATTGGCCTAGAAGGTGAAAATGACAAAACGAAAAACCAAAATGCAATCTCAAACATCTAGTCCTGAATCAGGTGTAATAACAGACAACAGTGAAACAGAGGATTTTAAAAGTCATACACCAAATATCTCTGAAAAGATAGCAAATGAAGTGAAAAAAAACCCCATGAGACTATAGAGGAAATCAAATTATATGTAATGTTTTACGTAAAGACAGAAATAACAACCTTAGTAAAGGATTTGCTCAACTTATCTAGGAAAGAAATAGATTAAAAAAATACAGGAGCATGGGAAATTGATTGAAACTTTGAATGAACAATGTAGAAAACCAGCAGAATCCACGAAACAAACTCAAAGAGACATCCAAGAAACAAAAAAATCTATTGAAAGTTGGCAAACCGTTTAAATGAAGCTGAGGATAGAATTTTGGGCCTTGAGGACAGGATCGCAGATAGCGATCATAAAAGGGTAGAACTTATAAAAACAACATAGAAGCATGAAATGACAATCCAGCAGCTTCAAAATGATGCCAGGAGGAACAATGTAAGACTAGTAGATATGAATGAGGAGTCAGGGGACAGCGCAAAGGACATTATCTAAGCTGTTCACAGAAGTGATGACAGAAAACTTCCCAAACATGAGGGAAAACTCTGACATACAAATAAGTGAGGCATATAGAATACCAAACAGTCATAACCAACATAAATCTACACCCAGACATATAATAATTAAGATCTCAGACATGCAGCATAAAAAAAGAATACTAAAGGCTGTTAGAGAAAAGACACAACTCACCTACCAAGGAAAGCCCATTAGAATCACAGCAGACTTTTCAGCACAAACCTTCAAGTTAAGATGAGCTTGGAGTGAAGTATTTCAATTCCTAAAAGAAAACAACTTTCAACCCAGGTTGATGTGTACCCAGCAAAACTGTCTTTCAAATTTAATGGAGAAACAAGATACTTCCATGACAAAGAATAACTGGAGAAATTCATGTCCACCAAACAAACCTTAGAAAGAGAGCTGAAAGACATGCTAGATAGAGTTAAAAATGACCACAATCTCCACAACAACAACAGAAAGAAACCACCAGGCTGGACAAGGAATTAAACAAGAGGAAAAAAGCAAGAAATCAACAATAGGAACAGAACATGGCAAAGTCAAGCCAGTGCATATCAGTGACAGCCATAAATGCAAATGGGCTCAATTCACCTGTCAAAAGAAGCAGGTTGACAGAATGGATCAAGAAACAGGACCCCACAATATGCTGCATACAAGAAACACACCTGACTCAAAAAGAAACTAAAAGTCAAAAGATGGAAAAACAGTATTCCATGCAACAGAAATCCAGAAAAAAGCAAGGGTAGCTATTTTGTTTACAGACAAACTGAACTTCAAACCTAAAAGGATTAAAAGAGATAAAGAAGGCTACTACATACCTGTAAGTGGAAAACTACAAGAGGAAGAACTAACAATTTTAAATATATATGCACCAAATACAGGAGCACCTAACGATATAAGACAAACACTAGTAGACATGAAAAACCAAGTACACAAGAACACAATTGTAATAGGAGACTTTAACACCCCACTGTCACAAAGAGATAGGTCAACTAGACAAAAAGTCATCAAAGAAAATACAGAACAGAATCATATCTGTGAATGAATGGACTTAGTGAATGTTTACAGAGTGTTCCACCCAACCACATCAGAATATACATTCTTCTCAGCTGCATATGGCAATTCTCCAAAATAGACCATATATTAACCCATAAAACATTCTTAAGTAAATGCAAAGGGAGTGAGATTATCCCATGCATAATATCTGATCATAGTGCACTAAAATTGGAAATCAACAGCAAAAATAACTGCAAAACCTGCATAAATATATGGAAATTAAATAACAACCTTCTGAATAACCAGTGGGTTACAGATGAAATTAAAGAAGAAATAAAACAATACGTACAATACAATGAAAACACAGATACAACATACTGTAACCATTGGGATGCAATGAAAACATTCCTAAGAGGAAAATATACAGCAATAAATAGTCACATCAAGAAAACAGAACAAGCACAAATAAATAACCTAACGCTACATCTCAAGCTCCTAGAAAAGAAAGAACAAGTCAAACCCAAAGCTCATAGAAGAGAGGAAATTGTAAAGATTAGAGCAGAAATTAATTCAATTGAAACAAAAAAATACAAAAAATTAATGAAAGAGCTGGTTTTTGAGAGGATAAACAAAATTGATAAACCTCTAGCCAACCCTATCAAGAAAAAGAAAGAAAAAACCCAAATCCATGCAATAAGGACTGAAAAGAGGGAAATTACTACAGATCCCATGGAAATTCAAAAGATCATGAACTGTTACTTTGAAAATCTCTACTCACATAAAGTGGAAAACACAGAGGAATCGAGCAGATTTCTAGAAACATATGAACTACCAAATCTCAACCAAGAAGATAGAGCAATTTTGAACAACAAATATCAGCTACTGAAATTGAAAACATGATTAAAAACTTACCAACAAAGAAAAGCCCAGATCCTGATGGATTCACAGCTGAATTCTATAAGAAATTTAGAGAAGATTTAATACCAACACTCCTTAAACTCTTCAATGAAATTGAAAGAAAAGCAGTCCTCTCTAAATCATTCTTGGAGGCAAGTATTACCCTGATACGAAAACCAGAGAAAGATCCAACCAAAAAGGAGAATATAGACCAATCTCACTAATGAACAATGATGCAAAGATTCTCAAAAAAATACTGGCAAATAGAATGCAGCAAATAATCAAGAAGATTATACACCATGACCAAGTGGGATTTATTCCAAGGATTCAAGGATGGTTCAACATACACAAATCAATAAAGGTAATACAACACATCAACAGAACCAAAAGTAAAAATCACATGATCATCTCAATAGATGCAGAAAAAGCTTTTGATAAAGCCCACACCTGTTCATAATAAAAATCCTACAGAAACTTGGAATAAACAGTATGTACCTCAATCTCATAAAGGCCTTTTGTGACAATCCAACAGCCAACATTTTACTAAATGGACAAAAACTGAAAGCCTTCACTCTAAAATCAGGAACAAGACAAGGATGTCCACTATCTCCACTCCTATTCAATGTAGTTCTAGAAATATTAGCCAGAGCAATCAGACAAGAGGGAGAAATAAAAGGAATAAAAATAGGAAAAGAAGAAGTTAAATTATCATTATTTGCAGATGACATGATTCTCTACAAAGAAGACCCCAAAAACTTCATTAAAAGACTACTAGAGGTAATAAACAAGGGTAGCTGAATACAAAGTCAGCACTCAAAAATCAATAGCATTCCTCTACACAAACAAAAAAACTCACTGAGAGAGAAATTATGGAAATATCATCTCTCACAATAGCATCTAAAAAAAATCAGATACTTAGGAATCAGCCTAACCAAGAAAGTAAAAGATTTATATGCTGAATATTATACTATGCTAAAAAAGAAGAGTGAAGAGGATATTAGAAAATGGAAGGATATTCCTTGCTCTCGGCTAGGAAGAACAAACATTGTGAAAATGGCCATACTCCCAAAACTGTTACACAGATTTAATGCAATCCCAATTAAAATACCATCAACATACCTTACAGATCTAGAAAAAATATTTCTAAAATTCATCTGGAAACAGAATAAACCTAGAATAGCAAAGGCAATTCTAGGCAACAAAGGCAAGGCAGGAGGCATCTCAATTCCTGACTTGAAACAATATTACAAAGCCACAGTAATAAAATCAGCATGGTACTGGCAAAGAAATAGACTTGAGGATCAATGGAACAGATTAGAAGATGCAAATACTACTACAAAAACACTCAACCACCTTATATTTGACAAACGGGCTAAACATGTTCACTGGAAAAAAGATAATCTCTTTAATAAATGGTGTTGGAAAAATTGCCTCTCCACATGCCAAAGACTAAAAATAGACCCATGCCTATCACCACACACTAAACTAAGGTAAAAATAGATCAAGGATCTAAATATTAAAACAGAAACACTAAATCTACTGGAAGACAAAGTAGGTAAAAACCTTGGAGACACAGGGGTAGGAAGAGAATTCATGAATAAAATGCAAACCGCACGGGGAATACTTCAAAGAATCAACAACTGGGATCTTATATTACTAAAAAGTTTTTGCATTATAAAAGAAACTACTAACAGAGTGAAAAAAACCCCACAAAATGGGAAACAATCTTAGCCAAGAACCCCTCAGACAAAGGACTTATATGCAGAACATTAAAGAACTGAAAAACACTGAGCCCCCCAAATTCAAAGACCCTCTCCAAAAATGGGCATCCGAGATGAACACATAGTTCTCAGAGAAAGATATACAAGTGGCAGATAAATACATGAAGAAATGTTCACCATCAATGGTCATTTGAGAAATACAAATTTAAACAGCACTGAGATTTCATCTCACCCTGGAAAGAATAGCTGCCATCAAGAAAACATCTGACAACAAATGTTGGCGAGGCTTCGGGGAAAAAGGAACACCGCTCCACTGTTGGTGGGAGTGCAGACTGGTGCAGCCACTATGGAAATCAGTGTGGAGATTTCTCAGAAGACTAGGATTGGAAGTTCCATTCAACCCAGCTATTCCCCTCCTGGGTATTTTCCCAGAAAACCTGAAAAGGTCATGTCACAGTGATATATGTGCACCCATGTTCATAGCAGCCCAATTTGTGATAGCTAAATCTTGGCAACAACCAAAATGCCCATCAACTGCAGAGTGGATGAAAAAAAATGTCATATTTTTATACAATGGAATATTACTCAGCTATAAAAAGATGATCTTGAGGCCTTTATAGGTAAATAGAGGCAACTTGAAAATATCCTCATTAGTGAAATGAACAAGACTTACATGAGTAAATATCACTTTGTCTCTCTAATGTAAAAAATAATAAAAACTGATAGAATGGGACCCAAAAGGTATAATAGATACTGTGAAAGCGAAAGGGAAGGAAAGTGTTCTAAAGAGTATAACGGTACGCACAGTGTGTAACATAGATGACCATATTATTGAACTTCTGTTGGAACATTGAACAGAAGGATTTGCACTGTCCGTGTTTGAGTATCTAGCCACTATTTATGCTCTGATTTTGTAACTTTGGCAACTATTTTTTAGGATGACAATGAGTACTTTATCAACTAGCGATTCTATGATGATAATTTTTTTTAATATGGCACTATTCTACCCTTCTTTTCTGTTTTTCTATTTTGTTTAATTCTTTCTTTCTTTGAAAAACAATATGCAATATAACAACCATTGTCAAATTTCATTCTGTTTTGAAAACTTATATTGTTATTGTTTTGAGTTTGCCATTGTTGTTTATGCCTTTTGCTTTTATTTCCTGTTTTCTGACTTTTTTCTTTTTTAAATAAAATAAAATTTTTAAAAAAATGGAAATGAGGCTTTCCATAGTGATGGGGGGAGAGGGAGGGAGGGAGGGATGGAGAGAGGGAGAAAGGGAAGGAGAAAGAGGGAGAGAGGTGGCGAGAGAGGGCAGAGGGAGAGAGATCCCACCAGATCCTGAAGGTGTCTTCCTCAGTACTGCCCTGCAGGGTCTGGGCTTGCTTAGCCAGCCCCCAAATTAGGGACTCTTATCTATACTACTCTGCACATTCACACAGACTTCCAGATTCTCAGAAGCACATCAGAGGTTTTCACAGCCCGCTACAGACTAGGTCTGACTCCCTAAGCATTCCTTTTACAATTCTGGCTGGCCTCCCTCTCTCTTGCCCCAATTGATATCAATGCATGAATTGCTGAAGTATTGACCTTCTGGGGTTGATGCTGATTGCTGTTATTAGTGGCATGCCCTAGGAATAAGCTTATCCCATAGAATTTCAAATCAGGTCACAGAGTGACAAGACCTTAAAGCGCTCATGCTCTCTCTCTCTCTCTCTCTCTCTTTACTTCTTTTTTCTTTTTTCAGGTTTCCAAATCAAATTAGTTCCCTCTGACAGAGCAAGGCTTCTGGGCTCCATGATACCAGGCCAAATAAGTGAATGGCAATACAGCGTTTCCAAGTTAAAATGTCATTGGCTTCAATGTCCTTCTTGTAGTTCGACAGTTTTTTTTTCAATAAACAATTTGTTTCATCTTTGGATTACATTCTAAGACTTCTAAAATGGTTACTTTTATCAGTCTTGCCATATTTTCATGACTCTTGGTGGAGAAGGACTTGCTGAGGGTCTCAATCCAGCTTTGCGGAAGTCTCAGCTGGATGACAAGTGTGTGTAGTGACCCTCATTTAAGGTTTGCACTGTTACTCAGGCCCACAAAACTGTCACCCGGCAAGATTATGTTCCCTCTGTTACATCAGCTATGGTTGTTTCTTTTCAAAATCTCTGGCATTTGTATTGTATTGACCTTAAAATACGTTCTTTGACTATGATGCATTATTAATTGGAATCCATACCTGACGGGTTTCACCCGCACCCTAGTACTCTGCCTCCGGCTGCTTATTCCAGGGAGCTCCTGACTTAGACCTACTGGGCGACAGTGGTAGCAGCATGAATAAGAAGGCGGTACTGACTGAGTGTAAACTGGCATATTGGATCAAGTAGAGCTCATTTCAGATTTTTATTTTTCAATCTTCACATTGCAGAATCAATGCCTGATCCTTAGATTATTTGTCTTTCAGTTTGAACTCAGAAAAGCTGAGTGAACTCATTTCTTCAGAATACTTTTTTTTCTGAATACTCCTTCAAACTTTTATATTATAGAAATTCTGATCAGTAAATATTTTTGAAGTTTCCATAAAGAATCTATACTTATTTCAAATAATACAGTTGAGGGTTGAAAATGACAGTGAAAAACAGATAATCATGCAAACTTCAATAAAATGAACCTTTCTGCACACTTCAAAAGCATTCCCTTCCATCCTTGAAAATATGGTAAATAACTGGAGTGGTCAGAGAAATTCATGCTCAAATACCATGTTTGCTGATGAAATTGATTCTATCAAATGTGCTAGTATTGTACAGAAAGATGTGAAGACTGAGTTTTGCATATTTAAAATACAGTTTTGATGGAGAAAACCGTGGCATTTCCAATTTTCTCCAGAAAAGATTCTCTTGGATGTGAAACTATTTCTTACAATACAAGTTAATGTTGATTAAAGACTCAGTGTTGGAGACAGTTAGGGTTTCCCTGGAGGTATATCCCTCAGACTCAGCCACTATGACCATTCGTATCCATTCTCTGGAAAGGGCAGTCACATCAACACACGGGGGTTCCAGTCAAGCAGCCCCCTCCCCCCTCTCTCTTTGATGGAAGAGAGTGCAGCCTACCACAGCCCTTTCCACCAATGCTGGGCTCCAGGATCGCTCTTATAGAAGCTCAGATTTTACTCAACAGGAGTCAACTTTAAAGGTCATGTTCTCAGTGCAAGAATTTCTTCTCTAGGGCATTCTTAATAGATAATCATTCAACCAAGTCTTAGAAGCAGGATTTTCCATGTTAGGTTACTGTCTGCTCTGGGTAAATATTCATCAGGAAGCAATTGCATGGTGTTGTATACTTTTACTCAGGAAATATGAGCACTGAATCCAGAGTTCATCTTTTTTTCAAGCTTGTGATAAAATTTTGAGCTAGTGGATCAATCTCCTTGAGTTGCCATATTTCTATTTGTAAAATAGTTTCCCCATTTACTGTATCTAATTCCCATAACTGGTCCCATCAGTGATATAAACCACTACTTCACAGGCACTAGGTCAAAAGACTTCCAACCTCTTTCCAGTCTTGAAGAGAGAATATTGGCAGTGTTACTCAGAGTTACTCCAGAAGCATCTGAAACTAATTACTGTGTACAAACACACACACCTCTAGGCCAGTGTTAGCCAAGGCTTACTAGATAGGCCCTTAGGTCCCTAACTATGGAAGTCACACTGAGAAGACTCTATTTGTGGAGACAGCCAAAGATACACTAAATACAATGACTCTAAATGTAGGGCACTATCATTCTAATTATCTTCAGACTTTTTATTTCTTTACTTATAATCATTTTCCCCAAGGTTATTCTTTCTTATGTTTTTCTTGAAAATAACAAACACTAAGAAATTTGCAATACAAAATTAGAGAGGAAAATAATTAACAGGATAATTTTTGCTAAATATTCACCATATTAAAGATTCAATGTCATGGTAACCTAGAAGGCATATCTCCAAACTGGATTTGGGGAGGATTTTCTGAAACAAAAACTAGAGCTTGACGTGAAAATCACTACAATCTCCTAATGAAGGCATCATTTTCAGTCAGGACTGAGGTCTTCAAGACGGATGTTCATATATAGTATCACTGGGACAATTATCACATATTTTCCTCCAAGCTGCAGTGAAAAGCTGAACTGTAAAGACTAAAAGAAATGCAAGTAAACAGTAAACTGTAGTAGGAGCTTCAGATTGCTCTCTGTTTTGGTGACTTATCTTTAGGTGTCACAGAGCACACACATTACATTCTGTGAACACATCATATTCTACAAGTATGTATGGGTCCGGAAGAGAAATGCCTCTTGTGTGAGCACTTAAGAGCATCTTTTCTGTTTCCTGTATTTGTGGGACTCACCCCAGTTATAGAAGGAGCGCTGGAATCCTTACATAGATAAAGAACAGGGTACCTGGCCAATTTATACAGGCATAATTACGATACTGCGGGGGAACAGTCATAAGTCTCTGTTCTGCATCTGGAACTCCAGATGAGTCTCGCAGGGGCAGAACCTGTTCCTGTTTTATATGTTGATGTTTATTCAAACACTAAGTAAATAACCCAACTGCATTGCTTTCATGGATACCAGAAGCAGCTAACAGAAAGTAATGGAGATCAGACGGGGCAGTTAGCATGCGCATGGCAGCACTCACTTGGAAATACGCTCAGAGAAGATTCCATCAAGTAGAAGCCAAAGCTATCACACATGGAGGCCCATGATAGGAGGAGTTTCTGACTGATCCTGTGTACCTTCACTATGTTTTGAACACATTTAATCTTCAAGTACTACTCTACTGCATCGGATTTGAGCAGAAGGAAACTCAGAGTAAAGTGTCATTACTTTTTTGGTTTGTTTTATAATTTTATAGTAGGTTTCCTTTGTGTTATTTTAGAAAATAGGCCTACCAAAATATGAATTGAAAATAATACATGCCTACAAGGTCAGCTCAGCTTTTATTCTTAATGAAAAGTCAAGATTCATATGCAAAAGCTAGAAGAAATATAAATTAATCATGACAAACCTATGAGAAATAGAATGGACAATAACTGAATTACATTTCTCATCACCGAATGCCTACAGGTTGATAGCAAGAAGTGTGGTCAGTGTTTCCAAGAGAGAAATGCATGGGCCAAGGACAGAGAATGTAGCCAAATAACTTTTTAACATTTCTTTCTTTTCTTCGTAATTGTTCAGTTTGAAGGGAAGGAGATAAATTTATTTTTCCAAAGAATTGTTTAAGCAATTAATATTTTTTATTAGGGAAATACCGATCTTCCAATCTAACATACTATGTGTTCCTGTTATTAAATTTGTCTCCATGAAGGTCTGCATATTCTATTTCTTGTCATACATTGGTTTTATAACTTCAAAATAGTAAGAATTATCAAATAAAATTAATTTTAGACATAAATGTCCAGTTTCCTTTTATTGAGAAATGTGTTGTCTCTGATCTTTGTTTTTTGTAATTTTGGGTCAAATAAAACTCATGGAGTATTTCCAAAAACATTTTTCTGATGGGCAACTTCCTTGTTTACTTTTCTCTCATTGCTGAGACAAAATACCCAACACCAAAAATTAAGTTTATAGAGGTTTCAGTCCAGGGCAGGGTGGCATGGCACAGAAGCAACTGTTCATGGCATTAGAAGATGGCAAAACCAACAAGAGCAAAAGGGAAGGCGTCTCTTTATATTGTACTCAGGCTACCCCCTCTAGAGCAGTGTGGCACCCTCACATCACCAATCCCAGCAATAGACAATGAGCCAATCACAAACTCTAGATTCAGCCTCCTCTGAAAAGCCTCCCCCCATGAGGCTTTGGGGAACATCCAGACACAAACCATAACAGAAACTTTGCATGAAATAACATTCAAAGTATAAAAAATGATATAAAGTAACAATTAAAAATACACTTTCTTGCTTGTGAGCTATCAGTGCTAAGACAAGACCGTCTGAGCATCAGAGTCACTGCCCACTGCTTTTCTATAAAGTTGTTTGCTTTTTTATCACTGGGACATCTTTGAACTAGCTAAACTTGCATAAAGAAACATCAAGGCAATATTATTTGTACATATTGTTTAACATGAAAGCATTGCCTCAAAAATAGTGCCCCACTACATGGAGGCCTGGACTCAGCCCTCCCAGTACCATTGCGGGAAGCCTGCCTTCTTCGACGTGTGGGAGGACAGTGGCCTACTTGGAGAGGCAGTGACTCTAACTATCAGCTCCCTCCCTACTCAGATAAGTTGCCTGGTAAAATACGCTGAACTTGCCAAAGAAAATTTGGATGTTCTGTCGGCTTTGCTGATGCTGTCTTATGTCTTTCTACCTTCAGAAACCTCTTCTAAGGAATGAGAGAGACAGAAGATGCACTTGAGGTCCCTGCTATGATCTATTTCTTTGGGATGGTTGGAGGATGGGTCATCTTCCCAGTACTAAAAGTACTTGTTGACTTGTTAGTATGAGCTTATGTTCCTCTTACTGAAAACTGTAGTAAGAATGTGAAGACACCCCATGTGCAGACGATGGTTTGGCCACTTTAGAAGTCTGAAGCTGTATCTCACATCAGAGATAGAGAGACACCAGGTCACCCCGGAACAGAAGGTTTATCTTCTCCACAAACTTCTAAGTCTAGAAGTCCACAGAACTAGCAGGCAGGGTTAGGGTTAGGGTTAGGGTTAGCGTTAGGGTTAGGATTTGCTTATTTGTTCTATGATCAGCAATGCACCATAGGCTGTTTTATTTTCCATTCACATACATTATTATCATTTCCCCAAAGAGAAGAAATATTCAGTTTCTAAACTTTGGCAACTCTTCTTGCCTCAATTGTTCCTTAGATTTGGGCACAAATCACCTACTACACATTTGAAGAAGTGTTTCAGACACAGCAATCCTTTTCACTACCGTTCCCGCACCTGGCTTCAATGAGCCAGGTAGGTCAGTGGGTTGGGTGGGTGTGACTGATGGACCATGTCCACTGAACCCTGTGTTCTCATCACAACACGAATGCCACCCTGCAGAGGACACACCGCACGGTGAAGTGGTACTGAATGTACAGGCCCTGCCGATCTGGGCATCTGTGCACACACAGCAGGCTGCGCTCTGAGCCCAAGCGCATCCTGCCGGCTGCCAGGGTAAATGTTTCCCACCAACAGCACCGTGACCAAGGCCTCCCCGAGGACACCCTCTGAGACTTGGGTCTCACTCTGCAATCAGGGGTCCCTCCAGCTCTGAGGGTTTTTCTTCTCTGCTGCAGTGGAAAACTTTTGCAGCCCTAAGTCCTCACTCCTACCACCTGGTGACCACCAGGCAGGCTATGTGTGACCACACAGCCTGAAGGCCTCAGAGGTCAAACACATGCTGTGCCCTTGAACCCCATGTGCTGTATCAGGAAAGCAGCCACAGGCAACCCCCAGTCTGGGATTCAGAGCATCTGCTTCCTTCTCTGTACCAACTCAGCTCCTCCCTCTGTGCCACTCAGTGGTGTTTTCCCAGATCCAGCCCCAGGGAGAGCTTTGAATATGCAGAGCAGGATGCAGGGGGGCAGTCTACTGAGACAACCTGCAGGAAGCCTCTGCTTGGCCTGCAGAGCCAGCATGGCATCTCTGCCAGTGGGGAGGGTGTTACATAAGCAGGTCACAGGCCTGGGGCAGCGCCCGTACCCAAGGTGGCAGATGTACTGCAGATGAAGCCTGGCCTTCTTCTTGAAGCCCCTGGCAGCTGCAGCTGGCAGCTCTGTGGGCAGCTTCCGGGAGGCTCTGTCAGCCAAGGCGGCGGCCAGAGGACCCAACCAGGCCACTGAGACAGCAGAAGAGCTACAGGGCACATATGCTCTAGCTGTCCCTTTGGGTCCTGCAGGGAGACAGGCACATGCCCATAGTTTGCCCTGCAAGCCTGCACCTGCCACATGACAAAACCTGGGACACCAGCGGAACAGCAGCTCCAAAGAGCAGCTGGAATCCAGGTTAATAAGAGCACTCACCGCGCCTAAGAGAAGTCAACCATCAGGGAGAGGGGTGAGCAGGGACAGGGGCTCAGGGACAGTATCCCTCGGAGGACACGTGCTCTGGGCACCTCTGGGGACAGTGCCTAGTGCCATCAGGCTCTGGTCTCACAAGGATGACCATGATTTTTGTGTACCTGAGGTCTTAGCAGAGAGAAGCCTGAGAAAGGATCGCAGGCATCAGGTCGGTCATAGGACAAACTGCTGTCTGTTGGCTAAAGCACTTTGCTGCTCTGATTCCTGTTTGACAAGAAACAAGTATTCATAACAGCTGAAAAGCAATGAAATTCGCCCGTATAGACAGAGCCTCCCTCCCACAGAGTGCCGCTCACCACAAGCTCTCCGTCCCCCCTTCCGAGGTGACACCTAATGCCGTTGCTTTCCAGCTTCATATCCGGGCAGGAGTCACTGAGAAATATATTGTTTGTCTTTGCCTATTTTCCTTTCTGCAAAATCTGCTTGTGTTTTTTACACCCGTCGGATTGGTATGCTTCTGTTACAGTTTCTGATCCACTATAGATTATAGGTGTAGTGTTTGCTATGTGTGTTATAAATATCTGCTTCATATGTTTCTTTACGGTGCTATTGGGGACAGAGATAAACATTGACTTTAATACTGATGTACCTGTCGGACTTGCAGAAGCACTCCCAATTCCCCTGCTGCAGGACACACGGGCTGCACGGCCTCCTATCAGGAGACCGAGGTCTGCGACGGAAGGCTGAACAGTCTGCCGTGGAAGCTGGAGGGTGACGCCCAAGCTGCAGGTGAAGATGGGGCTCCTCCAAGAGCAGAAGCAGGTGGTCCCTTCATCTCCCCTTCCTACATCCAGGCAGCTCTTCCTCACCTTAGGGTGTGATGCAAAATTGCCGAGCCAATTCAGTTAATCTTCTAAACTCCCCAAGTTGACACAATCCATCTACCATTACACCAGGACGAAAGTCTCATTTCTGTTAATGGTCTCAGGAGTTATTCCATGTTTTCTTGGCTCTTTGGGGGCTGCGGCAGCACAATGGGAGCAGTGATGGGAGAATTTCACCCTGTGTAGGCCAGGACTCAGTACTCGAATCCCCAGGGTGTGTCCAGGGATGTACCCCGACTGACCTCCTTCCTCCACCAGGCCCCATCTGGGAAAAAAAGCCTTTGTGCATGGGCACTTGGGGAACATTCCAGACCAGAATCAAGCTGGGCATGGTGGTCCTAGGCTCATACCCCACTACTATAGGAAAACAAGCAAAGCAAACATGAAAACCATAGCAAGTGTCTCTGCTTAGATCCCCTCCCTTGGGGAGCTGCGTGTCTCTTGGAGATGAAGACATCATGGAGTGACACGGCCTTATCCCCAGCAAGTGACTTTCTGATCCTGTGGTCACCAGTACCACCAATTCTGGTCCTCTCCTGGCTCCCCGCTCTATGTCAGTGACAGTGAGATTTTTCCTTCCGCCAATGTAACACTTCAGAACTCCAAGTGATGCGTGGCTGGGGTAACTCAGACTCGGATCTGTGCAGAGCAGCCACCCAGGAGCCCAGCCAGGCTGGGAGAGTGGATCCGGCAGGGAAGGGACAAGGCCTCATCCTCAGGGTGGGAGACACCCCACTTCCTGCGGCGTAGCCCAGGCCCTGTGCACCTGCTCTGTGTCTTCCCAGCTCCCCTTCCTTGCATCAGGGAAACCTCCTGCTTCCTGCAGCTGCCTCACAGTGGATAGTGTCCCCCAAGGAGGAGTCTACAGGAGTCACAAACAATCCCCTTTCACTTCTCTGTCCCCACAGGCCTGGGAGCCAGCTTTGGCCAGGGGAAGGAAAAGGGGCCCCACAACCCTGGATGTATATGTGAGCTGGATGTACGTGTATATGGGGGTACAGATGCCTCCTGATTACGTGAGGGTGCAGACAGGAGTCGTGGACTCTTGGGGCCACAGGGTAAGTGTGACGGCTGGGACAGCCCCACCTCACAGGCCACTGATGCCCATGCCTGTCTGTCTTCCTGCTTGTCACTGTCACTGTGGGAGCAGGAAGTGGGGCTCACAGTCAGGGGGGCTCTTAGGTGGGCTCAGCCAGGGATGTGAGCCTGTTACACCAGCAGGGTCCCAGTAGTTGCTGGTTGGAACTTGGCTACCCCATCACCCGTGCCTCACCGGACAGGGGTTGCTAAAACCCCGTCTCCACTACTGAAGGAAAGGAAGCTAAGAACAGAATTTCCCTTGCAGAAAGTCACCGAGTGAATGGTTCCTCCCGCACATTTTACTTCATGGGCCTCGTTTTCCCAACTGTTAGGGAGAATTTAAACATCTACCAAGGTGAATGATGCCAATAGTGTTCACGAGAACAAAGCAAAAGGCAAGGTGCCTGCAGCGCCTCCGGAGTGTCGGTTCGCAGCGCTGAATTCTGCTCTCTGTCAGATTAAGGATGGGAAGAAGTTGCCTCTGGTGACTGTTTCAGCCTGGGCATTCACTGATCAATGCGAAGTTCCCCTTCACATCAGTGATGGCGCGTTCGGCGTTTTAGCTGGGGCAGCAGTACCGAGAAATCAGGTTCAGCTCCCGCCCTCCCCGACCATCCCCCAGCAACGCCAAGGAGAAGGCTGGACAGGTCGCTCACACTGATTTGGGATTCACACGGCCTCCCCTGTGACTGCATCTCCTGAGATGACACTGTCTGACCTCTCCTAGCTCTTTAAATCCTTAGAGGAGGGATGATAGCAGAAAGCGGCCCTTAGCTACAGGACTAGACGTGAAATGAAAACCGATTCTGGCATTCACTGCCAGGGCCACCTTCACCCGTCTCTCAGAGCGCCTGCAGTCTCCTGGGCTGGAGAACAACACCTGACACACTGATCACGTAATACAGAGGAGACACTCGTGCAAAACACACTTCTACAGGCATGGCATCTCTGTGTGCCTTAGGTACCCAATATTCCTGTCGCAATTTTTATTTTATTATTTATTTACTTTCAGTCCTTCGGATTGAATACCAGGCCCTCATACTGACCTACATCCTCAGGACCTTTAAAAAATATTTTGAGACAGTTTCTTGCTAAGTCAACATGTTCCCTGAGCTGAGCTCACACCTCCTGCCTGAGTTTCCCAGAGCGCTGGGACTCAGCAATGCACCACTGTGCCCTAACTCAGTATCCTCCTTTTAAATCCAGCTGGCACAATCATAATAGGGTTTTGCTACACCCTTTCTCCTGTCCTAAAGTGTATCATTAATCCACAGATAATACTGCATATAACAGATAATATGCTGTTTTAATTTATGTGCACACTGTAGAAAGACATAGTAAAACATCTCAGTTTACATCTCTTGTGACGAAAATGGTAGAAATCCACTTTGGCAATTGTGAAACACACATTATGACCAACTGTGAACCCCAGGCTGGCAGCAGACCGTGAACCTTACCCTGTGACTGATGCTTTGTCCCCTTTAGCCAACTTCTTCCCTTTGCCCTGTTCCTCCCTGCTAACCAGCCCCCCCCAACCCTTCTCCTCCTGTTTCCATGGGAACCCACCCCTAAGTGAGGTCAGCTACCCTCAGCAGTCCTGAGACTGGCTTATTCCATCGGAGGCATCTCAGACTGTTTAGCACTTTGACTAAATCTAAGTCCTTACAGTTTGCCCTTATTCCTACAGTGCCTTTTCTCTTCAGCTTCTATCAGGTTCAGTTTAAAACACTGGCCCCACGAGGAGCCTTCTTCCCACTGATTACAGGTTTGCAGTACAGCACGATTATACTCATGGTGGGGAGTGTGGACATGTGCATAAGGCATCTCTTTTCTTGGTCCCTCCCCACCTGCCCCTCCCTACACCTTCTACCTTTTGATGCCCTGCTAATTGGCAAAAGCTCTATTTCCATTTTTTTTTTTGCCTTTTTAAATAACCTTTCTCTTCCCTCCTACCATCTCATGTTCCGCTTCCCATTTGAAAAAGGTCTCCTTTCCTCCTGCCGTCTCTTTTATTTTTCTCTTCATTCATAATTTGAGTCTCTCACATAAGAGAAACTTACATCTCTGATTTATTTCAAGGTGCGTTCATTTGTCTACAGATGCCTCAGATTTATTTTTCTTTATGGAACAGTCCTACTCCTTTGTGTGTGAATGCTCCATTTTCTTTATTCATCTGCTGATAGACATATTTCAAGATTTAGCTATGATGAACTGTGTGCTATAAACATGGGTTGCAGTTACCACTGCAATATGAGGCCTTTAGCACTTCCAGGAAGATGCACAGAAGCAGAGTAGCTGGGTCACAGTGAATTTCTATTTATAATTTTCTGCAGACTCTCCATACCCACTTCCATGGTGGCTGTGCCAGTTTACATTCCCACCATGTAGAAGGCTCCTCCCATCCCACATCTTCACTAGCCTTTGTTACTGGCTGATTTCTTGGTGGTGGCCATTCTGCCTGGAGAAGATGGTCTCTCGGTGTTTTAATTTGCACTTCTCTAGTGGCCAGTGATGAGTTTTCCTGTCCATGAGTCCCAAGTGGATTTCAGCTACACAAAGATATTTAGCCCAATTATCTAGATGCGTCTGTCATCAGCTCAGTGGACGATCACAGCTCTTGGAGCGGCACAGCTGCTGTGGCTGAATGTGGATGTGTCTACAACACTCATGCGTGGAAACCTGATCCTACATGTCAGGGCTTTAGGAAGTGACCTTCCAGGAGCCAATTAAGCCTTGCAGATGGAACTCACACAACGGTGATTATTGCCCTTATGAAAGGCTCCTACGGGGTCTCTGGGCTCTAATTTTAATTTATTATATATTTCTGTAAGTTTAGAATTTAATATTTAATGCAGCATGTCACAAATGAAACAAGCATAAACCTAGGGATTTTTTTCTTTCATACAGTTTTGTTTTCATGCACTGGCTTCCAACTAGAAGCCACACTTTAAGAAATTTCTTCATAGCTTAGGAAACATCCCCCAATAAGCTAAAACTAATTTTGATGTTTATTCGAATTCTTGAAAGTAGAGGCAGCAATAAGACAGATATCTGTTCATTTAGTTCTGCATTAGAGAAACCAGAGCATGCAGTTCGCTAGAATAACGACAATGTATTTGCATTCCTTTGTCTCCTAACAGCAGAGAACTGTTAAATTGGGTAATTTGAAACTCATTATGCTATCACATTTGGCCTCTGTGTGCTCAGATGCCCATGGTGTAAGTGAACAAGTTACCCAAGCACCTATTTTTAGCAAATCTAAAAATTGAAAGACAAGAAGCCAGAGCATGTAGTGGGACAGCACGTCTGTCTTCTCAAACTCAGTATGTCATGACCTAAGTCAAAAGAAAAAAGGAGAAAGAAAAAAGGTGATATCTGTAAGTATTCTAGCTCTTGTTCAAGTGTATACAAATATACATATAAATGACATCCTTCCAATGGCTTGAATATTATAGTAATGAAATTAGCACAAATATTCATAAGTGATCAACAAATGAACCAAATCAAATCTATCTTCAAATAATCAGGCTGCCATGTGAAAAGAAACCTGATAGGACAGTTCACAATTTTATTGAGTTCCACAAATGTTCCCAGTGGTTTTATTTTGTATATATAATATTGATTTTTTAAGTGTCATTGAATGTAGAAAGTGAAGAGGTTCTATCAGCTGAGCATTTTAAACTTGAATGTAAAAAATGATTTAACTGCAGTTGGTTGTGGCTGTCAAGTGAAGATAATTTAACGAAAAAAAATAGGTTATCACATATTTTTCTTTATGGAAAATTGTTTTTGAACTGCCTGCCCTAAACACCATTACCATTAAATCTAGGTATCGCATCATCACATCAATGGACACTTACTTAACCAGTGACCACAGAAGCCCCACAGTATGAAAAAAATTAAAACTCTGACTTTCAGCATCAAATCAAAGCACAATTTATTTTAAAAAGGCATAATTTTAACTTGTACAGTTAATTTTCTTTTGGAGACATTAACAACTGACCTTTCTTCAGGAATGTGAGCCAAGCCTACCCTGGTGGCGCACTCTGGTAATCCCAGCACTCGCTGCGGCAGGAGGGCTCAAAGTGAGCTACAAACTGAGCTCAAGGCCAGTCTGAACTGCATAGTGAGATTCTGTCTCAAAAAGACAAACAAACAAAGAATGTGAGCCAGCAATTCCCAAATAAAAATCGCTAGGGATCTGTAGCTGATTCTTTGTCCCGAGAAACAATGCCATAGTCACCCATGGGAACAAGTGTCCCTTTCCATTATACAACTCACCACTGGGGTCTGTGCTAGATCCCCAATCCCCAAACGGGTGTGCGGCAAAGGCCCAAAGGAATGAGACAAGCGGCATGATCTTTAGGGCTCCAGGAGGACTAAAATCCTCTGCAGAGCTTGTAACTCTGCTAGCTAACCGACTGACTAACCCTGGGCAGCCTGTAATTAATCAAAACAAGCAAAGAGTTGAATGGAAAACGCAGGAAACCTGAGCAGGATCTTGGGAGGGGTTCAAGGACCCCTCAGAGCAACAGAGGATGCTAATTAAGGACACTCTCCAGAAAGTCTCCAGGTGGCCCCAGCTGTGACCTATCTCACCCCTCAGGTGTCTCCTCATTCTCAGTCGCCATGCCCAGGCCACACCATGGCCCTGCATGTGTATTCAGTTTCAATGCTCTCAATATACCCTCTTTTTCGGCTTGTTGATACGTGGGACAGGTGGCCAGCTGAGGCTGGAGAAGCTGTGTTAGGAGAGCTCCCACAATTTAAACTCCTCATAGTCCATCAGTTCATAACAGCAGTCAGTTACCAGCATAGCCAGCAATTGTCAGAGGATGTCAGTGATCCCAGCTTCCCACAGCCCAGCATTTTGCAGGCATTACACCTCCGGAAGCCATACTTTCCTGCAGGAGGTTCAAGACCAAGCTAAGGTGAGACCTGCATGAAATACGATCGGTTTCTTACATCCCATCAAGGTCAGTCAGGTCTCCTCAGGAATTATCTTAGAACCGTGCACAGCACCTCTCGGCTCTTCTATTGGTGTCGGCCACCTGGAGGAGTCACAGGGATTGCTTGACCCAGTTGCTTTCCATGAAAGCTTGGGAGACTTTTTCTCCTGGTGACTCTCCTGAGGCACACCATACATCAAAAATCATTTTCCTCTGTGGTCACATCGTCTTCTTGATCGGAAGACCAGGGACTCACTGAGTATCTTAGGATGACACAAGCAGAGGTTCTTTTATGTCCTGGGTCTCCATTGACTTAGGGCTGGGGATATTGACTACCCTTTTAGCCTATCCCTCTCTCTAATTTTTGGTTTCTAAACGTTAGTTATTGAACATCCAGAAGAAAAGAGAGGTAACAGTACAGTATATCAGAGGCAGAGAGCTAAACATGAAGCTCCTTAGAACATTCAACGAAACCCATGCTCCATGGATACTTTAACATTTGATACCTACAGAGTGTTAACAGTTACGTATTTAACACAGTAAATCAGGAATCAAAGCCAGACATATTATTGTATCATGACAATCATGACATGCTTGCAATAATCTGAATTTCGGTTTTGAATAAAATATCCTCTGTAGTCAATCACCCTTATCTAATACACAAGAAACGTCTATCCAACTTATTGACCTTCCGTAGAAGGTGAATCCCACCAGTTTCTAGTACCCACAGAGGTCTGAGCACAAAACAGAAGTCTATTACCCTGAGTAATCCCTGCTTTACAACCTGGGATGAATATATCCAACATGTCATGAAGTCGATAACAATCAACAATAAAACCTTTGCACAGGCATCTTTGAACCAAAAATCTTACTGTATTATGTCTGTTGATAGTGACCAATGTGAACATACAGTATTTTATGACTTCAGTTGGAGTGTCTCCCATAAGGCTATGGGGATCCCTGCGGCTTCCAGTCAAGTCACAAGGACTGGTCCCAAGTGTTACCAGGCAGCTGCTTCCCTAGAATCCCCTGGAATCCAACAATCCCAGCCCGTCTCAGTCCTGGTCTCCAGAGTGGTCTCCAGCGTGGGTGCCCGGAAGTAGCGGGGAATTTGAGCGCTGGGGCGGTTCGGAGGTCCTCAGAGCACCGGGCCGTCCCCTCAAAGAGGCTGTGAGATCCGTCCCGACCTTTTTCTCTTCTTCTGCCTTATGATATTGATCCTTTTGCTTTGACGCAAACTGCTGCCACCTTGTGCTCTCTCACCGCAACAGCAGAACCACAAAGTTAACCAGTCACGGGACTTCCCCAAGTGTGAGCCAAAGTTAACCTTTTCTATTTATAAGTTTATTATCTTGGGCATTTTCTTATGGTAACAGCAGGCTGTCTAACAAAGAGTAGATGCTTTCTTACATAGCACACCAATGCAATGAGTGGAAAATAAAGACAAGAAAATATGTTTGAAAGCAAGGAAAAACATATATTTCTACAAACTTACCCTAGTGAAGTAGCATTACGTGATTGATCTGACAGCGTATTCACAACGCCCACTGTGAGGCCGCTCACGACAAGCAAGGCCAACGATGGCTGATTCACTGTGTCAACTTGAGAAGCTTAGAAGCTTCACAAGGTAACTAACTCAGCAGCTCTACATCCTAAGGTATAGACCACACGCCCTCCAGTGGCTGCTTACGTTCTAGAATGTTGTAATAGTTGATTCACTGTATCCGCTTGAGCAGCAGGCGGCCGGGCCCTCACTTAGTGAACATCCTGAGCCTGTGCAGGAGGAGGGCACCGAGATGGGGTGAGCGCTACACCCACCCCAGGGCCGGCAACCTGCACATAGTATGAGAGAGGAAACCAGGCTTGTTCTCCCCTTTTTGCTCTCGTTGCTTTTGCTGCCTTCTGTCACCTGAACTATTGCCCCTCTCCAGACCATCCTGCTTTGGAGCCAGCTGATTAGGGACTGAAACCTCCACAAACTGTGAGCTAAATAAATCTTTCCTCCCTTAATTCTGGGCATCAGGTATTTTGTCCCAGAAAGGAGAAAAATAACCAAGAGACACTTATTTATAAGTGTGCAGCTATAAACATTGGTATGGATGTATTTCTGTAGTATGACATTTTAAGCACTTTGGGGAAGATACCCAGAAAGAGGACCGCTGGACCATATGAAATTTCAAATTTTAGCTCTTTGAGAAATTGTCACACTGATTTCCATTACAGTGGTGCTAGTTCACTTTCTTACCAAATATGTACAAGCGTTCCTTATTATTTTTTAACTCAAGCCTCATCTTCTAAATAACAGCACAGGTCACCTCTCCCTCATCATTACCAAGTACAATACGAAGGGGGCAGGTGCTGCACTGAGTGCTTCACCTGCTGCGACTCACACACGCACAGCGGCACAGTGAGGTCTGCTGCCGTGACCTCCCCAGGCGATGGGGCGGGAAAGCCGGGCTCTGAGAGTGAGGACTCAGGCTCAGACTGCAGTGGAGCCGTGAATGTAGCCGAGGCTGCCAGGCCCGTGGCTGCAGATGGTCCCAGAGGACCGGCCTAGTGCTGTAAGAAGCAAGTGCATTTGTGCAGTGGCCACACTGGGGCTCTGCTATAGCCTCAGGGCCTTGGGTGTGGGCCCCAGAAGGTCACATGCTAGAAGACTGTGTGGAATCTGCACCTAACAGGACCAGTAAGAGCCGAGCCTAGCGGCAGATGCTTAGACGCTCAGAGCACCACCTTCAGAGAAGGTGAACATGGTTATCCCGGATCCCTCTGAATTCCCACAAGAGAGGCAGTCGTCAGAACAAAACAAACAAACAAAAAGAGCACGGCTGCCCTGACTCTCTTGGTTTCCACCTCACCAAGTGATCTTCTCGCCCCACGTGGCTGGAGCCACCGTGATGCCACCGTCATGAGACTTCCCCAGGCTGGTCAGACAGGGCTGCCTGGGGCTTTGTTACAGCAACAGAAGAAGAACAGACAGGGCTCGCGCATCTCCACAGGCATGCCACTAATTAGGTAAAGTTCTAACTTTACAATGGGCTGTCTTAGTCACTTCTCTGGTTGCTGGGACAAAATACCTGACACCTGCACCTTGAAGGAGCAGAGGTCACTTGGGTTCACGGTTCACAGGCCTCTGTCCATATTCAGCAGGGTGGGGAGGAGACGGCAGGGGGCCTGGGCAGAGGAAAGCTGCCTGCCGGCTGCAGCAGCCAGCAGCAGGCAGAGAGCAAAGGGCAGAGGCGGGGAGGGACGCAGCCCTTCCGGTCACTCCCATGTGACCTGATGCAGCTCCAGACCAGACCTGCCTCTCACCAGCAGGGCTGCTACTTAGGGCTGTAACACAGCTACCTTCCCAAAGATAGAAACAGTAATACGAATCTTCTTTGTTTCTTCTTTTTCTTTCCATTCTTTAAAACAAAAACAAAGTTACCCTCAAATGGATGCTGTAATTCTGCCTTTACAGCCAATCGCTCCATGCTATATTGGTGCCACTATCAGCTCCTCCTTATGTTAAGGCTAGTGCTGCCTGTGGACCCCAGATGAGAACCAAAATGCAAAGGCATTCATTTTTGCCATGATCACGTCCTCCTGTTGAAATAGAGAACTCTGCTGCTCTTACATTGGGTGTGTAATTCCCACTTGATATGGTGAGAATCGTCATCATCCATGTTCTCTGGGTGAAGCTGAAACACACATCAGTGGAACGAAGACCTGTGCAAACCAAGGAGCGGAAGCTCTCTGCTGGCTCTGCTCTGGGGGACAGTGGCCAAGGGCAGAGCGAGCCGCAGCGGGCTGAGCACGTGGATGGACCAGAACACACTGTGCGTGTCAGTGTGTCGTTCAGGGAGATGAATCCTAAGTGGTATTCTGCATACACTCATGCAATATTATAAATGGAGAAAAAAGCTGAAGAGGAAAATTGCAAATAGCCACCACCCCATTTATGACACACTTATGTTTAGTGCAGGGTTTCTTACATGTACACACATTTTTATTCTTCATGTATAATATGTATGGTTTTTTATATCAAGAATTAGAGCAGAGGCATTTTTCTCATCATGAAAATCTCTACATAATCATGACTTTGAGAGGCTTAATTTTAAACTCTGTCATGGTTGTGGGTATCTTTACATGCAACAAGCAGCGAGCCATTATTACGTCACAGTTTTTACCGCAGTACTAAACTGCAGTAGACCTCTAGAATCACGAAACTATGACGAAGTATGTTTTAAGAGATATGAAATGAGTAAGGAACACAGAGTTGCAGATCAGAATTCGGAAAATAAAGTCTCAAAAACAGAGGAAACAAAGGAAAGAAAGAGAGGGTAAAAAAGCAGTCTGAGACTACCAGTCAGCCAAAACAAAGGACATCGGACTTTGTATGGTTTTAGTACACTTAACCGATTTATTAAACAAAGGGATAATGAACAGAGAATTCAAATAACTCAAAAATGTTCTAGAGGACAAAGTCACATTTGAGCTCAGAATTCCTAGATTGTCTATAGGAAGCAAAATTTTAATAGAGGTAGGAGTCGTGTGCAGAGCTGTGAGAGGATAACCAAATAACAAATGTGAAAACGAGCATATGGAAAAGTCTGCCAGGAGTTCTGCAGTGGGTTTCTGTCCCAAGTCCTGACAGTTTAAGGACCCAGACACGGCAGGAAACACCAGCGCTGATCGCAGAGCAGTGAGGCAGTGTGAGGGAGAGAGCAGGCTCAGTCGCCCTGCCGGAGCCAGCTGCAATACAGACATCCTCAGTCAGCGACCCCGCTCCATCGCAGCCCTCAGGACACAGCGTCCCTTCCCTTTACCAGGGCATGGTGCCTGGGCGGACAGCAGCTCTCCAGCCGCGCCTGTCTGCCAGCATCCTGAACTGCTGCTCCTGCCCTCAGGAAACACTGTTTCCTGCTGGTTCTGTAAGCTGCCTGGAACCCAGCTCTGCCCAGAGTTCCTGGTGCTGGTGAGTCAGGGGACCTCTTCTCCCTTTCTTCTGGGCTGATCTTCTGCTTCAGTCCATGTGGTCACCTCATCAAGGTAATGTCTTCCACCAGGAAAACCCACCCCTTGGCACTCTGTCCATTCTTGGTTTCTTCCATGAGTCTGTGAGCAGATCGGAGCAACCATCTGATATGGTGGGTTTCACTGAGACCTGGAAGTTGCTGATCTTTGCAAAATCCCTCCACCAACAACACGTAAAGTTGGCCTTCTGACAGGAGCCTATGACAAGAGGTCTGCTTTTGGCATATTCTGGAAGTTGTGTGTGTGCACCTGTGCCTGTGTCACGGGGGTGAGTGGAAAATACACACAGAAGAAAAAGGGTAGATAGCACTTAGCTGGAGCTACAGAAAAAAACCTGAAACAGTTCCTGTAAAACCATTACAAAGACAGTGATTTCTACAATTACCATCACAATAAAGACCCACACTGATTAGTGTTCATTTCTATAGAGCTCTTTAGAATAAATTTCCAACTTCACAAAAGTACATTTTTATCTGTGATAGTGTCTCTTCTCTAGGAAATGAAAGAATTACTCAGATAAATCTCACAATAGCAAATGTTTCAGCCTCAGTAATAAATTTAAACTTTTGATGCCTTTAAATATCCCAACAAAGGCCTGTGCTTATGTCTTTAGATAAGAGGGAGCCTTCTATTCACAGGTCTTTGAAATGCAGAGTGCACTGATGTGCAAACAACTTCCTTCACACAGACTGGAGATCAAAGCCCTCGGGAATGGTGGACAGTCACAGCTTACAGAGCCAGCCGGGTCATCCACTGAAAACCTTCACCTTTATCTAAAGAAAGTAAAGCCCAAAAGGTTAGGAAACTTGCCTCTGGCAACAGTCCACTGAATTCCTGGTCCATACAGGGATATCTGTCCAAAGTTTTAGTTTTTTTAAATTTTGTCCTGGAGGATAATGTCTCGTTCTGAGCAACATCTTACTTTTAGGATAAGGAAGAGCATGTGTTGTAATTAAAAGCAATAATCCAACGTGCTTTGGTATTATCCTAATTAAGTTTTAGAACCCTAAACTCACTAGAGGACTCTGCTTGACCAGGAGCTCAGAGATAAAAGCATTTATGATGAAATTTTGGTCCCTTTAAGGGAGGTACAGTTGTAATGAATTTCTGAAAATGTGAAAATGGCCTTGAATGTTTTTGGACTACAAATGTATATATTGATGTTGATGTATGACAACTGAGCAGGGTTAGAGAAGCAAGACAATTCTGAAGGGACAGTGGACTCTTGCCGGCATCTCTATAGCTCTGGAAAAACCACCCCTCTTCCCCACAAGGTTCCTTCGTGGCCCCACCGCACACAGCCGGTGTCCTCGCCTTCCACAGCTACCTGCGCGTATCACAGTACTGGAATCATAAACATTTCCCTTACACGTCTGGTTACTTTAAAGGTGCTTATTCAGGTTAAAAGTCACATTATGCAATCTTTTCCTCTTAATAGGAAACTATTTGTTAGAGTCTTCTGGCGCAACAGAGAAGCCAAAGCACAGAATGAACAGGTTAGGGAGCTGAGGACGTGGAAAGGCACACACAACCCGTGGCGGCTGGGCTGTCTCCTCCACCAGATGCAGAGAGCCGGAGAGTTACGTGACCTCTGACTGAAGTGGCGCATGGGGCGGATATTGGTGACGTGTGAGGAATGGATTGGAATTCTGTGTGCGTGTAAACCGGAAAGGGAGTTGCAGTTAGGGCTGAAGAAGCAGGAAGTGATAGGCGTTCTGCTTTGGTCTTCTGCCATGTTAGACCACTGCCGTAACTGCAGTAATTTATTCCAGGGCAAAACTCTTTCAGTATTTAGCAGGGAAGTTGGGCAGTGTGAAGGCTGGCATCTGGATTAATTCTTCCTCTGAATCAGTCTTTTCTCTTAACCCTGTAGTTTTGACCCTGATGTCAGCAGTGTTTGCATTTTATTTCATTTTAAAGGCAATCTAGAAGTGACTTGAAGTATAGGAATGGATTATGTGTATGTGATATGCAATTGCTATGTCATTTTATATAAAAGACTTACGTGCCCAAGGATTTTGGTATCTGCAAAGCTACGGCCCTGCTTTTTTTTCCGAAACTTTTCCCCTCATTCTGCCTGATGGCAAAATCCTAACCTTTTGGTACTTTCACCTCTACTTTTCTACTCTTGGAAAACAGAAACAAAAACAAAACACCCCAAGTTGTGCATTAAAGAGAAGGAATAAGTGCATTTATTGTCTTATAAACAATCATTAACCTGCAGTACCATGTGCTTCATTTGTGTAACTGTCAGGCATTGCCAACTTTCCTCGGACCCTAACTATAATTTACAATAATATTTTGAAGAAAAATACCTTCTAAAATTCAACTAACTACATAAAACTTGAACTTTGTCGAATGTGAAGACTGACAAATCAGGAACAGGGCATCCTGGAGCCCAGTGCCTCTGCTGGTCAAGAAGGTTCTGCCCCTCTGCTGACTTGGGGTACATGGATTCCCCTGCAGTTGTGTTTGATCCAGACCAGAGCTGCAGGCCTAGCTCTTCCAGGACTGGCCACTGTGCTCCCTGTTTAGTAGGGGACCTCTAACTTCGAATTAGCCTTGGTGCCCACCAAATCCAATTCATCTGTGATAAGGAAGAGAAACCAAATTCAGCAGGGGCTCTACAGTGGGCTGTGAGGAGTAAGCAATAGAGAGGTGAGGAATCAAATGCACACTGACCTACTTTGAATATAATAGGACTTAAACTCAGTAAAGGGCAACTTTGTAAAAACAACGGAACACAGAGTATATTCTGAAAATTTCAAGTCTTTCCAATGCAGTTATATTAAAATTATTTATGTTTTAGTTTATGCAATTGTAGAACTCAATGCTGTTTAAAATCTTTTATTGAGGTAACATAACTCTTCTCCTTTTAGAACTGAATCCAAGTTCTACAACTTACTTCAAGCTTGAGTTAAAGGATTTGTGAGTTTTTAAAGATTAATTTATTCATTTCTATGCTGAAATGTAATGATCCAATCACAAAGTTATTCTGGGCTAAAATTTCTCACGGAGTTTTCCACTATTGATTATTGTTTTTACTCCCCTTCAGCTGTTGGAAAGAAGATGTTAATAATTCCTTTTTAAGCTAGAAATTCCAGCATAAGTTCGACAACTTTGAAAAACTAGCATATTTCTTAATCAAAAGAGCATAAACTTTACTGATTTTTTTTCATGAATATGACTTTGTTTTTATCATATTCACTTTTTTCAAGAAAATAACATTATGAAGGAAAGAAAAATGCATTCTAAAGCTCCATTAACTACATAAAAATAAAACTTTGTTGAATATAAACATTGATAATTCATAGGCAGTATATGTTGAATCCAAACATATTTTGTGGAAATATTTTATTCAGTTTCTAATGTGTATTCATATACCAATAAATAATTAAACCCTAATTGATCAAATTTAGGAACATAAACACACAACAGAACAATACTAAATTTCTGAAAAAGAAAAGCAACACACATATGCAAAATAGTTCTTTGTTAAAAAGAAGTTCAAAGTTTAACTACAAAGATTCAGCTATTTCTTTAAACAGAAAGCATAAAGAAGTCATGAGCATAACATTCAGGAAAGTGGATGGAGAATCCACAGACTCAGCGTCATTACTCAAAACTCTAAAATTACAATTTCAGCAGAATCAAACAGACTCAGCGTCATTATTCAAAACTCTAAAGTTACAATTTCCCTGTACAGGAGATTATAAAACATCACTTACTGTACTGTCATTGGAATTGGCATATCGACATAAGATTTGTAGTTAAAAACACATGACACATAATACAGGTTTTAAAAATTCTAACACAGTAGTACAAGGCAAAATAGTAAAGGTGGTATCAGCAAAACTGGTAGCTTAGGGAATTCCAAATGTCTGTCTATCCATGAAACAATGGATGAGTTAGCAAAATTATCATCTGACTTTCTTTTTGGAATTTTAGAATCATCTAAAAATTTTACTAATAATAATGGATGCTAAATAAATGAATATGTATCTGAATTTCAGTAAGAATGGCCTGTTTCCAATCCTTCCTCACCGGTTCTACCCTAAGTCTTGACAATGACAGTCACATTCCTGGTGCTGGGGGCTAGAAAATGACTAATGTGGTACTTGTCCTTAAAGAATGTTCATCAATTATTCTGCCGTGTCTGAGGCCTCTAAATGATCACCTCACAGATGTACCTATGTTTTTCTCATATCAAAGGCTTCCCATGCTGGGGTGGTTTCCTAGTGACATTTATTTGAAACAGCTAGAGGCAAATGTATTTCCCACAGTCCCTTGCAGCACGTGATAATACTCAAAACAAACAATAGACAGATCAGAGTGAGGAAAGAAGACAGTACAGAAAAGATCCACCAAAAAGTGAGGGCTATCAAATTCCCACGTATTACAGGGGATTTAAGAACACTGGGTGCCATCTAAGACAAGACCTAAGAAGACCAAAAATCTCATCTGTTTACAGCCCTCAGATGCTACTGAGGCAGGAAGTGAAGTCTACGCAAAGCTGAAAGCTACTTGGGTAAGCACTGAAGGCGTGTTCAACGTGCACACGGACTACCTACAAAAACAGGGACAAAGTTTTGGTTTGGTTTTTCAATTTTTATGGGGATAGAGTTAGTCTGATTTCTACTCAAAGCATTGCAAACTCTGTTAGATACCTAGCTAACTACTAAGCTAAAGAAACAGTGGTTAGCGTGCCAAAGTATGGAATTTGCAAAATTAGCTTTAAACTCTCATTAACCATGCATATATCAACATCTAAAACAAGATCTCTGAGGCTCTTGGGCACCAGGAACCCGTGCATAGGTCCTCACAGTTACCTGTGATCCCATAGTGAGATCCTTAGGGACTGAAAAGCTATGCCAAGTGACCCACCCTCATCCAGGAACCATAGGTGAGGCTCATGGGGACTGAGAAGGTACACCCAGTGACCTGCCTACGTGCATAAATCACCCCTGAAGCTGATCAGGACTGGGAGTCTGGGCCCAGAGACCAGTAGCCATCAGCAGCCCTCAGTGAGGCTAGCTGCCAGATGGGCTGCCAGTGCAGGAAGCAACTAGGACTTGACAAGCAGCTGATTCAGAGGAACACAGGAAAACGCCAAAGCAAAAGAACAAAGTGCAATCTTCCAACCTATCCAGATCAATTGCCAGAGACATAAACATGAATAAATTTGGAAGTCATACACCTGAAATTTCTGAAATGATAGTAACAGAAGTAAGAATCAACTCCAGGAAGCTGTAAAGAAAAATAGATCAGATATAAACTCTCAAGTAAAAACACAAATGATAAACATAATGAAAGAATTGGTGAGTATATCCAAAGAAGACATAGATAAAGAAATAGAAGAGTGTAGAAAAATGATGGAAACCTTGCATGAATAATACAGGAAACAATTAGAATGTAGGAAACAGATTGAAGGAAATATCCAGGAAATCAAAAATTTCATTGAAAGCTGGCAAAACTGCATAAATGAAATTGAAGACAGACTTTCAAGACAGGATTGCAGCTAGTGATCATGAAAGGAAAGATCTCTTAAAAAATAACAAGGAATCAGGACATAACAATTCAATAGCTGCAAGATGATGCAAAGAGAAACACTATAAATCTGTTAGGTGTCAGTGAAAAAGGACACAACACAAATGACATAAAAAGACTGTTTGCAGAAGTAATAGAAGAAAACTTCCCAAACACAGCAAAAGAACCTGAAAAATAGACAATCAAGGTATATAGGACTTCAAACAGCCATAACCAAAATACATATAATAATAAAGATGCCAGAAATTCAGCACAAGAACAGCATATTAACAGCTGGTAAAGAAAAGAAACAAACCACCCATGAAGGAAAACAGAATCATGGCAGACTTCTTAACACAAAACTTCATGTCAGAAAGAGCTTGAGCTGACGTGTTTCAAATCCTGAAAGAAAACAACTTCCAACTCAGACTGATGTACTCTGCAAAACTATCTTTCAAAATCAATGGAGAAATAAGACACTTCCATGACAAACAACAACAAAAGAACTGTGTGACTACCCTACCATCCCTACAAAGAGGACTGAGAGGCATTCTAGAAAAAGATAAAATGACCACAATTCTAAGAACAACAACAGAAAGAAGCCAACAATCAGGACAACCAAGTAAACAGAGGGGAAAAGTAGAGAACCAACAGCTGAAAGGTAATATAACAAAGATAAGCCAATACATATGTTATAATTATTAACATAAACAGCCTTAATTCACCAATCAAAAGAAACAGACTGGCAGAGTGGATCAAAAAACAAAATCCAACAATATTCTGTATACAAGAATAACATTTAACTCAAAAGGATATTCATAGCCTGAAAGTCAAAGGATGGAAAACCATACTGTATGCAGCAGGAACCTAGAAAAAAGCAAGGACAGCTTTTCTATTTGAAGACAATGAGAACTTCAGACCAAGAATGATCAAAAGAGATAAAGAAGAAGGTCACTACATACTTGTTAGGGGAAAATTTCAAAAGGAAGAGATAAGAATCATATATGCATCAAATATGAGTGCACATGACTATGTAAGACAAATATTAATAGATATGAAAAATCAAATAAGCAATAACACAACTATAATGGGGAACCTTACCACCCCACTGTCACAAACAGACAGATCAACTAGACAAAAAATCAGCAAAGAAACAACAGAACTGAATCAAACTTATGAATAATGGACTTAGTAGGCATGTACAGATTATTCCACCCAACATCATCAGAATACACATTCTTCTCAGCTGTGCATGGGACATTCTCTAAAATAAACCATATACTAGCCCATAGAATATGCTTAAGTAAATGAAAAGGAATTGAAATTATCCCATGTGTATTATCTGACCACAGTGCAATGAAATTGGAAATTAATGACGAGAACCAGCAAAAGCTCCATAAACACATGGAAATTAAGAAGCACCTTACAAAATAACTAATTAGTCACAGAGGAAATTAAAGAAGATATTAAACAATATATATAATCAAAAGAAAATGCAAATACAACTTAACAGAACCTGTGGGATGCAATGAAAGCAGACCTCAGAGATAAATTTATAGTGGTAAAGACTCATATCAGAAAAACAGAAGGAGCACAAATAAACAACCTAATGCTGCACTTCAAACTTCTAGAAAAAGAACAAGTGAAGGTCAAAGCTTAAAGAAGAGAGGAAATTATAAAGATCAGAGTGGAAATTAATGCAATTGAGATTAAGAAAACAATACAAAGAACTAATCAATTGAAAAGTTTGTTTTTTTGAAGAATAAATACTATTGATAAACTCCTAGCCAACCTTATCAAAAAAAAAAGGACACAAAAAGCTGAAATTCATGTAATAAAGAGTAAAAGGGGTAAAATCACTATAGAGCCTGTGAAAATATACTATCATCAATACCTACTTTGGAAACTTTTACTCTCATAGGGTTGAACACAGAGGAAATGGATAGGTTCCTAGAAACATACGAATTACCAAAACTGGATCAAGAAGATATAAAACTTCTGAATAACCCAGTATCAGTTTATGAAATTGAAAATGTAATTAAAAACTTAACAACAACAACAACAACAACAACAACAACAACAAATCCCAGGTCACGATGGATACACATCTGGTTTAAACAAGAAATTTAGAGATGATTTAATAGCAAAAATTCTTCAAACTCTTCAATGAAATTAAAAGGGAAGCAACTATCCCTAATTCATTCTGGGAGGAAACTATTGCCCTGATACCAAAACCAGAGAAAGATTCAACAAAAAAGACAATTACAGGCCAATCTTTCTAATGAACATAGATGCAAAAATCCTCAACAAAATGCTAGCAAACAGAATGTAGCAAATCATCAAGAAAACCATACACCACGACCAAGTGAGATTCATCCCAGGAATGCAGGGATGTTTCCACATATGTAAATCAATAAATGTAATACATCATATTAACAGAACAAAAGACAAAAATCACATGATCATCTCAATAGATGCAGAAAAAGCTTTTTTTGAGATTTTTTTTTATTTTAAAAAATCAAAATAGAAAAAGGATAGAAATGGTACAGAATTTCAAAAAATAGGAAATTAACTCTAATTAATATATTGCATATTGTTATCTTAGAAGTAATTGTTCAGGTTATAATATTTAGACATAAAAAAATGAACACTCAAACAATGAAAGCACAAGCTGTTCTTTTGGATGAACTAAAAGAGATTAATAGTATAGCTATCTATCATATATATATGTATATACATACACACACATACATACATATAATCTTTTATATATACATATAATCTTTTCCCTATTCCTTCTCTCTTTTCCCTACCCTAGCTATTTTTCAGCACTTTCTTTCCCTTTCATGATCACAATATCTATCGTACATTTTAGATCTTATTACTCTTTCAGGTTTTTTTACACTAAGAAGACAATACAATATTTACAAATGTTAGCTTAATTTATTTCACTTAAAAAGCCTTTGATAAAGTCCATCAATCATTCATAGTAAAAACCCTAGAGAAAATCAGAATATGTTTTTTACCTTAATCTGATAAAAGCCATCTATGACAAACCAATAGCCAATATCATACTAAATGGTTAAAAACTGAAAGCTTTCACTCTAAAATCAAGAACAAGACAAGGATATCCAATATCATCATACCTATTCAATATAGTTCTGGAAATATTAGCCAGAGCAATCAGAAAAGAGGGAGAAATATAAGGAATAAAGATAGGAAAGGAGGAAGTTAAATTATCGTTATTTGCAGATGACATGATACTCTACATAGAAGACCCCAAAAACTATACCAATGGACTTCTAGAATAAATAAACAAATTCAGCAGCATAGCTGGGTATAAATTCAATATTCAAAAGTCAATAGCATTCCTGTACACAAACAACAAACTCACTGAAAGAGCAATTAGGGAAACCACACCCTTCACAATAGCATTAAAAAAATGAAATATTTAGGAATCAATTTAAGAAAGGAAGCAAAAGATTTAAACATTGAAAATTATGGTACTCTGAAAAAAGAAATAGAAGAGGAATTCAGAAAATGGAAAGATATCCCTTGCTCATGAATAGGGACACCAACATTGTGAAAATGACTGTACTCCCAAAATTGTTATATAGATTTAAAGCAGTTCCAATCAATATACTGTTAGCATACCTCACGGATCTAGGGAAAACATTCATAAAACTCACATGGAATCATAACAGACCTAGAATAGCAAAGGCAATTCTGGGAAATAAAGGCAAGGCAGGAAGCATCATAATCCTAGACTTGAAATTATACTACAAAGTTGCTATAATAAAATCAGCATGGTACTGGAAAAAAATAAACCTGAGAATCAATGGAACATAACAGAAGATACAGACACAACTACAAACACACTCAGCCACCTTATATTTAACAAAGGGGCCAAACATCTTAACTAGAAAAAGACAGCCTCTTTAATAAGTGGTGTTGGAAAAATTGGCTTTCTACATGCCAATGACTTAAACTAGACCCATGTCTATCACCATGCATGAAACTAAAGTCAATATGGATCAAAGATTTAAATATTAAGACAGAAACACTAAGCCTACTGGAAAATAAAGTAGGTAGAAATCATGAACAAAAACCAAACTGCCTTGGAAGTACTTCAAAGAATAAACAACTGCAATCATCTTATTAAAGTTTTTCATATCGAAAGAAATTATCAACAGAGTGAAAAGAAAACCCATAGATTCGGAAAAAGCTTTTTTCTAGCTGTCTCTCAGCAAAGGACTTTTACCTAGATTGTAGAAAGAACTGAAAAAAATTAGCCCACCTCCCCAAATTTAAAGATTCAATCCAAAAATGGGCATCTGAGCTGAATATGCAATTCTTAGATGAAGAAATACAAATGGCAAATAAATATGTGAAAAAATGGAAAACATCATTAGTTATTAGAGAAATGCAAATTAGGTATCATCTCACTTCAGAGAAAATGGCTAACATCAAGAAATTAACTAATAATATTCATTGGAGGGGCTGTGGGGAAAAAGGAACACTTTTCCATTGTTGGTGGGAGTGTAGACTGGTACAGCCACTGTGGAAATCAGTGTGGAGATTCCTCAAAAAACTAGGACTATGGGTTCCATTTAACCCAACTATTTCTCTTCTTGGTATTTTCCCAAAATAATTAAAAGCATTGTACCACTGTGATATATGTGCACCCATGTTTGTAGTGATACAATTTGTAACAGTTAAATCTTGGAAACAGCCCAAATGCTTATCAACTGATGAATGGATAAAAAAAAGATGTGGCATTTTTAAATAATTGAGTACTACTCAGCCATAAAGAACAATAAACTCAAGGCTTTTATAGGTAAATGGATGCAGCTAGAAACCATACTCACAAGTGAAATAAACAGACTCACATATGTAAACACTGTATTTTCTTGCTAGTGTAAGAAACTGAAAGAGTAAATAGGATCCAAAAGTTACTATAGATATAGTAAAAGGGAAAGAAACTGTTCAAAGAAAAATTATATTGTTTGATCAATTTTGCATGCCTGTGTCTGGTAGCCCAAACAATTACTTTAAGGATAACAATATGCAATATAACAACCATTGTTAAATTCCTATCATCTTGTTTTGAAATACTATATTGCCATTGTTTTTTTGTTGTTGTTTTCATCATTTTGCTTTTCTTATTGTTTTTTAATTGTTTGCTTCTTGATTTTGTTTTTTCTCTTTAAAAAACATCTAAAACAAGGGCAAAACAATAAACACTATGAAAATAAGAGGATATAATTTCCAGAATTATCACATAATAGTATTTTAAGTTTTAATTAAAAATAAGATGCATGATGGGACTGTGGATTTAGCTCAGCAGCATAAGCACTTGCCTGGCAAGTGTGTGGTCATGAGTTCAATCCTCAGTACCAAAATAATAATAATAATAACAATAATAATAATAATAAGATGCATGCAATGAAAAAGAATAGCACATATAAGGTAAACAAGAAAGAAATAACAGAAACTGTCCCTGAGTAATGCAGACATATTAGCCTTCTTCTAAAATGCATTATATCAACTATCTCAAACACCAAAGTGCTAAAGTAAATCATGCACAAAAAATAGAGAAAACCTACAGAACAATGTCTCAATAAGCATAAAATACCAACAAAGTGACAGAAATTACAAGAGTCAAGTAGTAATTCTATAGGTTAAACAATAAAGTTAAATATCTATTAGATGATTTCAATATCAGATTGAAGAAAATCATTAAACTTGGTAAGTCAAATGAATTATCTAGTCTGAGAAGCACAGTGGCAGCCCCAGAATAAGTGAAAAAGGATAAAGAAGCAGAGATATTTTGAACAGAAATGCTGTGCCTACTAATCTTAATTGTCTGACTTCAGTTGGTTGCTCCCTTCCCAGAGCAGATTGGTAGGATCTGCTTGGCCTGGGTCACACCCCTGGCTGGAACCCAATAAGCCGTTCCAAACTGATTCCTGCCATGTAGCACACACTAACCTGGTGAAGGCCCCTGAAGGTTGACTGGGCTGGTGGGGAGGGGCCAACATACACAGCCCTTGCCTACATCTCAATGACCAACAGCAAACAGGAGATGGCAGAAATCCCTCGCCAGTATGCCTCAGAAGAACCATAACCAACAAGTAAAGGGGCTGGGACCTCCACTATACACCTGTATGGAAGAAACCAAAACCATGATAAGAGAGAGAAATAAGAAAAAGCTCCAAGCCCAAAACCCTGCGAACATCGATTCAGGAGAAGGAAATACAAAAGAGACTGAGGGCAGCAAACATGCAACACCAGATATGGCTTCAACAGACATCAAAAGATATCTTCAGGACTTTGTAGACAAGCTCAAAACTAAAATATTAAATCAGGTAAAGCAAGATATAAGTAGATTAATAAAAGAAATGCTAAACACCTCTTATGAAGACACAGACAGAAGAAGGGAGGAATCCAAAAAAAAAGGAGAGAAACCTTCGATAAAGAATATAAAGAAAACCTAGAATACATGAAACAGATTTAAAGAGATTACCAGGAAATCAAAAGCTCCATTGAAAGCTGGTAAAACTGCCTAAAAGAAACTAAGGATAGACTATCAAAACTTGAAGAGAAGTTTGCAATATGTGATCATGAAAGGAAAGATCTCTTAAAAATAACCAGGAAACAGGCAGTAACAATACAAAGGCTAGAAGATGACAAGAGAATCTACAATTTAAGAATAAGAAATGTGAGTGGTTGGGCTGGGGATTTAGCTCAGTGGCTTAAGTGCCTGCCTGGCAAGCACGAGGTCGTGAGTCAATCCCCAGTATAAAAAAAAAAAAGAAAAGAAAGAAATGTGAGTGAAGAAGCAGGAATACATACAGGTGAATTACAAAGGCTATTCACAGAAATAATTAAGGAAAACTTCCCAAGCATCAGAAAAGAAAATGATATGCAGATATATGAGGCATACAGAACTCCAGCCACCTACAACCAAAACAGAGCTACACCCAGACATATAATAATCAAGATACCAGAAATTCAATATAAAAACACAATATTAAAAAATGTCAGAGAAAACAAACAGATTACCTATAACGGAAAGCCCATCAAGATGATGGCAGACTTCTCAACACAGAACATCAGATCAAGAAGAGCTTGGAGTGAATTATTCCAAGCCCTGAAAGAAAATAACCTCTATCCCAGATTGATGTGCCCTGAAAAACTGTCACTAGAAATTAATGGAGAAACAAGATGCTTCCATGACAAAAAGGAACTGGGGGAATCTGTGACCACCAATCCAACCCTACAGAGAATACTGAAGGACATTCTAGAGAGAGAGGAAAAAAATACCAGGATTTCAGGAACAGCAGCAGAAAGGCCTCAATGAACAGGGCAGGCAATAAAATGAAGGAAAAAACTAGACAAACAATGGCAGAAAAATAGTACAGCAGAAATGAGGCAGAGAAGGTTGGCTATAATCTCTAACATAGATGGCCTTGATACACTAAAAAAAAAAAAAAAGAAAAGAAACACAGGCAGAGTAGATCAGGAGGTAGTGTCCATTGAGATGCTCTGTATAGGAAATATAATCAACCTGAGAGAGGGTTTATGAACTGAAAATCAAATATGAGAAAACAATGCTTTATGTGACATGGAGCCAGAGAGAAATAGAGGCAACTTGATCACCACCTACAGATAGGATGGAAAGATAGGATACTTATGTGCAGTAAAGAACTACTCAGCTATAACAAAGGAAAACTTTGAGGCTTTTGTAGGTAAAGGAATACAACTTGAGATCAGGTCCAGGAGCGAGAAGGTTTGGAACCACTTAGGTAAACAGCGGGTTGCCCCCCCAATCTAAAAACTGAGAGAGTTGTTGGGACCCAAAAGGTGCAGCACCCTGGGGGAGTGAAAGGGGAGGAATAGCCTAAAAAAAGAAGGCAGAGGATATTGTTAATAGTGTATCAGGATTTAAAACCCACATTACTCACACCACCCTGCTTAGATGGATTATATTCTGTTCCAGTTTGTCTACTTGTGCTAGATTTGAGGGCACTGTAGTTATCCCAAAAATAGCAAGATATGGTACAGTAATCATCCTTAATTTCCATTAACTTAATCTGAAGCTCTATATAACTTACACTGTTTTACAATGACTGATCTTAATTGAATCTGGTTTGTTAGATCGCTGTTTTGTATGACAGATTTTATTCAAAGCTGTTATGATTGATAGTATCAAGTCTGAAAGTATCAGCAACTACACTGAAGATGACAAGATTCACTAGGATACCCACTCTACCTGCCTTTGAAGTTTTACATTGTCTACAATGTTTTGTTTTTACTAATATTGTTATGTACTGCTATATTCTATTATACTGCTTTATCCAAATATGCCTGATGATATAGACAATTCTATTAAAGATAACAAGAAACAACACAGTAACCATTGTAGATCACCTTGTACTATGGTTTTATATGACTTTTTGGTTTCATGTTTTTTATAGGAATTTGTTGTTTTGTCTTGCTATGTTTTGTTTTTCCCTCTAATATAGAAAGGATAGAAATACATGTAGAGGCTCCTGTGTGCCTAGCTGTTTACAGTCTCACTGTTTGAATGTCTACTTTGTATGCTTTAATTTTGTAACTTGAGCAACTATTTCTAAGAGGACAATATGTAATTTATCAACTAATGATTTATTACTGTTTATCTTTTTATCTTTTTTTTAAAAATTCTGCATCATTTCTACCCTTTTCCTGTTTTATTTTTCTCTTTAAATAAAAAAATCTAAATTGTCCCTTGCCAAGGTTAAGAGGAAGAGATAAATCTCAGATTTAATATGCTCAATTAATTCCTACTAGGATTAAAATGAGAGTCAGACTAAATATACCCTATCAAATAGTCAAAAGCCAAATACGAAGACATATTTGTTCCTGACAGCAGGAACAGAAAAGTAATTCTTTGTGCAAGAAGGATCTTAAACAAGATGAACAGCTGATTTCCACCAAAGATTATTGGAGCCAGGGACAGTGGGATTCAGTTGTAAACACATTGGCAGAAGAAGAAGAAAAAAAAAACCCTATCAACCAACAGTTGTATTTGTAGTAGAACTCTCCTTCAAAATCAATGAGAAATTAATATATTCAAAATAAACAGTCACTCAGGGAGCATTCAAAGTAAATACAATAGGCCACAGGATTGGAGGCTAGTATTTCAGGCTAAAGAAGAAAAACATAGGATCGTATCAATACATGAGGAAGAAACATGATAACACCCAGAAGATGTTCATTGTTTTACAAAAACTTACAGTAACATAGAACTTTAGAGGAATTTCTATAAAATATATAAATATTTTATAGGTAGTGTATACTTAATTGGGGTAAATTCAAAATTTGCTCACTCAGATCTGAAACAAAGCACCTTCAATACCTTCAATATCTTTTCAAATCACACTGGAAAGTCTGGATAATGCAAAGGATAGGAAAAAGAATGAAAAGAAGTATAGATTGAGGAGAAATAAGTAAAATTGTCCCTAAGCAGAGGCAAAATGATTAGTGGGAAATTAGAAGCAACAAACAACCATTTTTAAAACTTCTGAAACTACTAACCAAATAAAGTAAGTTTGGTAGATACAAGAATAATATATGAAAATCACTCACTTTTTTATATATTGATAATTTAAAAACCAATTTTAAATTAAAGACACAAAACCATTTGTATTAGCATTCAAATGTGAAATACATAGGTATAAGTTTATCAAAAGATGGACCTGATATACCTGAGTCAAAGGAAATGCTGATGAAAGAAATCAGTGAACTAACAAAATGAAGAGAAATTCAATGTTCCTGTGTAGGAAGATTGAATATTTCCAGTCTCTCCCAATCAGATCTTCAGATTCAATGCAATTCCAACTCAAATTGAAACAAGTTTTTTTAAGAAATTTTTTGTAAAAGTCTCTGGAGAGGCAAAAGACCCTGAATATCTCCTACAATATTGGAGGAGTATGACTGACAATATCAAATTTCCCGTCTTGTTATAAAGCCACAATAAATCAACATAGTTTAGAACTGCTGATAAAACAGATCAACTGGAGAGAATAGCCAGGAAATGGACCTACGAGATGTACCAGCTGATACTTGATGAGAGAAATCTCTGAGTCCCTTCTCCCAGACTTCTGAGCCACCTGACCGACACACAGATGTCGAGTTGTTATTTATCACGCTACTTTGTGAGCTTTGCTTTAAGAACCCAGGATCTTTCAAATGCTGGCCTCACGTGCTTCCTGAGGGGTTCCTAGAAGGGGTGTGTGAGGATGTGGGGGAGAAACAGAACTTGCAGTGTGCTAAGAGATGCCCAGAGAGCCCGGGTCCACCTCATCAGAGTGCTGCTGCAGTGTCTCCTCAGGCCAGGGCACCTCTTCCGGATGGACTGGACTCACTGGCCAGAGGGAGATGGCTTTCTGTACTCAGAGACTTGACCGTGACTTTGTGCCTATCTACCAAGCAGTATCGTCCCTTTCAACTTCTGTGACTGTGGTCCAACTGTACTTCTCTTTCCACCCACATTTCACAGTGCTCTGCTGTAGTCAGGGGTTGTGAGGAGAACAATTACATCAGGGCGCAGGATTTATATTATTTGATGATGGTCACCCAGAGTTAAACACAAGAAAGTGCAGGAAACCTCTCCACAACACTAAAGACCCAGAACATTCAGCCAAGGCCCTGGATCCCACAGCAATGTCCTGCATGAGTCCAGATGAAAACCCAGAGCCCATGACAATGCCTCCCACGAGTCCAGCTGGAGGCCTAGAGCCCACGAGAAGGACTCACACCAGTCTGTTTTATGGATCTGTGCTGGGAAGGCCCAAAGGTCCATGGTGGAAGCTAGAAAGTCTATGCCGCAGGGTGAAGGAGATGTGCTGGTAGGTTGAGGGTTTCTACACTGGAGCTGAGAAGTCACACTCACAACAAAGACCAGGTCTGTCCTGAAAAGCACCACAGCCATCCTCAGCAACACGGAGGCCCTGAGCTCCTCTGACAATGAGAATAATCAAGCACATGCCAGAAAGCCAGTGTGACAGGTTTCTCCTGGAGATTAGATGGCACGTGTCTTCCCCTCCAGAGCCAGGAAGTGATGCTCGATGCAAGAACCAGAGCTCCCCCAAGTGAACCCCAGCCACCCTCACTGACAGGGTCCTGAGCTCCTCTGATGACAATGGCTGAATTCATCTCGGGGAAGTCAGCATGACAAGCTCCTTCATGAGAACGGCTTGAAACACCAACACAACAGCCAGCTCCTCTTCTCCTCCACGTCTCTACCTGTGCTGCCAACTCTCCTCAGGTGGCCACCTACACGCAGCACCACGCTGATCTAATTCAGCTGGTATTAAGTTGACTTCCAGTTTTTAATCCATAGTATGCCCTCTTTCCTACTAAGAGAGCTCACTGTGATAGTCTATCTTCCCCACCAAGTTCCTAGGCAAATATTCTAGAACTATGCAGGTTTTCTGTGGGGGAAATACATTCTTTAAACTATGGAGCCCAAATGCTCCCAGTCTGGAAGAGCTGCGTTAGTTTTTAGAAAGCAGTGTGATGAAATGGGCATTGAAAAGGTCCTCCATGGGTCAGCTGATCCCCAGGACAGCGCCCATGCTTTACAAGCAGTGCTGACGCTCTGTGCCACGTGAGTTAGTGCAACAAAGAACTGAAAACTTGCAGGGGAGGAACTGAGCACAGAACAGAAGTGACAGCAGGCACCGGGCAGCGCTCTCCTTGGCACTAAGGACTTAGGGGTTGGGGATGTGGGAAGTGGTAGGGTGCCACTAGCCTGGGAGGAGCGGGGCTCTATTTACAGCACCACAAACCAAACAGATACATGCACATCTGAAAGTTCAGCTTTTATCCATCAGTGACTCGAGCTTCCATCAAGTTCCTTGGATATGAAGCAGTTCCAACCTACCCTCCTGGATTAGGCCTCCTGTTCTGAACCACACTGTAGGTTTTCTTTGGTATTGATGTGTTGCCTGGGGCTTCCATGGCAAGCTACTGTGGTCTGAGTGGCTTACAGCTCTGAAATCCACGTGCTCACGGTTCTGGAGGTGGGAGCGCTGCGGTGCAGGCTTCGGCAGGGTTGGTTAATCCCGAGGACTCTGCTTGGCTGCTGCATGTTCTGCTCCTGTTCTCACATGTCTGTTCTGTGTGTGCGTCTGTGTCCTCGTCCCCCTCATCAGAGGACCTTATGTGTGTTGGATAAAGATCCGCTCCTAAGACCGCAGGTTTCCTTAAGTACCCTTACAAGCCCTCTTTCAGATGCAGACACATTCTGTGGTAGGAAGGGTTTAGCACTTAGGAATTTGTGCATAACAAAATTCAGTCATTAACAACAATCTACTTCACATGCACCTCACCTGGAGGCTTCTGAGCTCTGACCCACAATGACACAGGGAAACAAGCGAACAATGAGTCCATGAGCTCGAATTAAACTGTGATTGTTACACAGTGATGTTTAAGATGATATTAGAACATTTAAATTCACGAGAAAAAAGTCCTATTTTATCTACATCATAAGATGTACTTAAAAAGGTATCTTTTCAATAAGTCACCTTTTTTTCTAGTTCTTGTGCAGAGAAACCAACACATTTTTAGTTCTTTATGGGCAACACTAACACATGTACCCAGGGACAAGTCAGAGCTCCAAAAGAGAAGAAAAACATTCAAATCAGCCTTAAGCCTCTGGATGATGCAGAACAAAGGTGTGGGCAGCAGACACAGAAAACTGGAGGCTGGGGATGACCAAGCCGGAGGACGCTGGTGGCTGGTCTCCCGGGGGGGAAGACTGCTGCGCAGGCAAATACAGAGATGCCGACCCACGGAGACGAAGGGTTTCTCCAAAAGAGCTGTGACTGAGACTCAGAGACGAAGCCCTGGAGGCTGAGCCAGCTATGGCTCTGCAGTGTCTATGGGGCTTGGGAGAAGTCCTGGGTCTCAGTCCAACTCTCCTCAAAATAGGGCAAAAACCTGTGCCCCACATCCTTTTTGGGGGGAACCCAGGACCCATTCCTCTGAAGATTAGGAATAACATTGCCAAAGAGCAAATAGAGAGAAGGAAGGATCCTGTTGACCAGAGTGTGCAGGAAACCGGTTTAAGTAACTAACAATGATGAAGGTCAAGGGTTTGGGGGGCTTTGGGGAGAAAAGAGACTGAGCAGAGGGTACTGGACAGAGCCGGACTGGCCTTTATAAACAGGTGACAAAGAGGGTACAGCCTTCTGGGGCGGTGAGAGGGTCACGTGGTGCTGAGTGTATGGGGATGTGTGCCAGTGGGCATCCTGGGGATCACACAGGGGTTCACCTGACCAACTCCAAAGCTCCACCAGCTCAAAGAGACACTGGCAGTGGCCGCCCTCATCGTGTGGATGAGAACAGAGGCTGCAGGTGCAGACTGCAGGTTCTCTGTTCTCCATGCACCTCTTACCTGCTTCAGGCCCTGTACTCCCCTTGGGACAGCTTGTGATTCCAGCCCCTCTGTGGATGGCTGAGGCAGAGGCGGGACTGTGTGGGGCACTGTGTGACCTAGGAGGGTGGTCAGGAATGCCCTGGGGTCTTTTCTACAATTCCCCCAAGTTCCAAACAGAGAGTCAGTAGCTCTGGACACAGCATTCCTCCTTGTCCACCTACTAGGCCTGATTCCCCAGGCCCTGTCCCTGCCCATAGGCAAATCCAGTGTGTGCCTGACTCCAGATGGGCTCCTAGGCAGGGCTCTGCACGTGTTGGTCCTGTGTGCAGAGCACCATGGCAACTCACCCCAGTGTCCCTTCCTCCGCCAGTCTCTGCTGGGTATCACTTCCAGACACGTGTCTCCTTGCCCCTCACCCAGCCCTGCATTTCCAAGGTACCTCCGCCGTCTCTGTGAACCCCGAGTCCAGCAGGGTTAAGTTCCATGAAGAAACCCGACACAAGCTTTATCCCTGGGTGTGTAAATGAATGAAGGAGGGAGAAGAGGGCTGAGTGTGCTGGGGGGGGGCAGCTAGTGTATCCGATACCCCCAAGACCTCGACTTCCATAAAGAAATGGGCACATAAGGAGGGCTCGTTCCACAGATCCCGCCCTCACTCAGCTCTCTCATCAAACGAAGCATTTTAGTCAGAAAAATAAAGTCCATGTCTTACCACACACACGTGCGTGCACACACACATGCCACTCTCCCACCATTCACTAGAACGTCCTCACTTCTATGTATGTTTCACACACATTACACTCATATGGACATTCATCTACAAACTCACACTCACGTACACGCATTCACACCCCTATCCATAAACTACACACACACCCCTCAGCAGACACAACTACATACACACACACACACACACACACACTCAGAGCACCCATGCGGGGATGGATATCCACCCACCCACCCATAAAACACAGGTAAGGGCAGGCAGAGATGCTGGGGCACCAGAGGGCAGGACATACCCATGCCTCGTGGGCTGACTGAGCTACTCAATTTTTTAAATTTCACTTTTAAAACGTTATAGAGGTCTAGTGGCTACTGCGTCAGACATCTAGATTACAAGGAAAAGGCCAGTGACAAAAACCTTACAAGGAAGCAGCTGAGGCCTGGAGGGCTCTGCCGGGCCTTCTCCCTCCATCAGGGGCAGGAGATGCCTCATCACCTGGGGGTGAACGCAGACGGGTCACTCCTTAGCCAGGCTATGGTGAGGCAGGGGCTCCTCGCATTTCCTGTTCTCCAGCACTAGGCTGAAGACCAGGGTCACCCTGCCTCGCGGATGGGGCTGTGCACATGCACGGGGCCATCTTCTCC